>JANAVB010009598.1:6210334-6250334 GCA_029216955.1 Iris pallida
AGAACCTTCAGCCATTGTCAGCCACTCATCTGATTTGATCCAAGGGCCACGTTTTAACCAACCCATCCGGCCCCACTCTTCATATACACGAATGTGGAGTCTCTCTCTTCATTGCTACCACCTTCAACCTATCTCCAAAGCTCTTTTCTTCAAACCCTAACCCTGGAAACTCCATTGTTGGTGCTCCTCCTCCTTACAAACTTGGAATTTCAAGGTTTTTGGAGATTCTCTTCAACTCTACTTCATTATTTTGAGGTATAAACACTTGTTCTCCATCTACTCTTCCATTATTTCCTTGCTTTTAGTTATCATATGGCTCATAGACTCTTTAATCGAGGAAAGAGGGATCGAACCGAAGGTGCCTCTTCATCAAACCCTCCTTCTCCTCCCTAAGATGTTCAACCCATTCACCCTTTATTCAATCCTCCTCCATCCCCAATGCCAACACCTATAATGAGCAAAATTTTGTCTTATTAGAAGCATCTAATGAATGGTACTCTGACTTTCGCTCTAGAAGTACTGTGGCAGGACACCCGATAAATTTTACGATATTTTTCAACTTTGATCCAAACTTCAAGGATCCTTATCTCGATGAACTTGTTTCCACTCATTCTGTCATATATCTTAATGCAATACAAATGTTTTATTGCAATATGACTCACGACGACACCCGAATTTACTCTCGGGTCGCCGGTATTGATATCATGTTCGATGATTTTGATCTTGTCGAATATCTTGAACTTCCCGATCGCAACTCTTAGGAGAAAATTAGTGATGCCCATGATTTCCAATTCGTTGGAGATATCACTCTTGAAGGGTTCAAAGACATGATGTGTGAACCCAACACCCGCCCTTGCAAACTTAGGGCTAAGTATCTCAACAACCATTTTTACGAACTCCATCGGATTATCTTCTCCTCCATCCTGCCCAAAGCAGGATCTACCGATGAGGTCTCCTATCATGAGATTACTGCCCTCTACTTTCTTCACTTTACCATTCCATTTAACTTTCCTCGCATGACGATGGATTGGATGATTCGTGCAAGGAAAAAACCCAGATCGCTTGTCTATGCGATGTACCTTCCATTGATCTTTCGTGCCTTCAATGTCCCTTTGGACGAATGTCAGATCTTACCCGCCCCTACCTTTTTGTCCAAGGCCTGCACGACTGCCCCTGCTCCTGTTCCTCCTGCTCCCGTTGAGGAGGAATCATCTGACTCCGATGCACTACAGCCCGAGCCACCAGCCACCCTCGATTCCATTCGTGACATGTTGCGCGACAGCTTCCGTTTGGAAGACGATCGCTACACTCAGTTGGACTACCGGACTATCTTACAGATGAGCGCCATCAGCAACACTCTGCAAGATATCCAGTATAACATGGCCCGACATCCCACGATGCCATTTCCTACGGGTCGTGACCCTTCTCGCGAAGGTCACCGGATCGATGACCCATGGGCCGGGCGATACTTGGATCCCGATGCGGCGTTCGTTGATCCTCGACGCTCTGCTAGCGACCCTTCTGAGTCGGCCGGTCCATCCCATTCCCATGCTCCATGATGGTGTTGGTCGTCTTCTTGCTGCTGCTGCTACTGATGTTCACTTTAGTTATGGTTTTATTATTTAGCACTCTTTGCACTATGTTCTTAGATTTCAGTTTTCTTTGTTATGAACTTCTAGTTTATTTTGGGTTTATCAAAACTGCTTAGCTATCTCTTATGATATTTGGTTATGGTCATATGTTGTGTGTTTGCTATCCTTACTTTGTCATATTTGTCTCTTTTTTACGGGGGAGCTATGTTTATTTTTGCTAAATGACAAAGGGGGAAAAGTATGGATATTTGCTGTGATCTGTGATTGTAATCCTCCAAAAAAAATTTTGGAGGATTTTTATATATTTTTATTTCACAAATATTTTGTGTTGAATTTTTTTTGTTCATTTATAAATATAGTCGCACTCATGTTTAAATATTGTTAAGCATTGACTAGACAACATGGCGCGTCTAGTACAGTCGAGTGCCTTGACTAGCACATTAGCTATAGGCGTCACTAGATTTAAGTATTGTTATATTATGTTCATTAAAATTTTTAAAATCATATCTTGGTTATATTTAAATGTTTTAAATAATCATTTATCTATTTATTTATTTAATTACTTTTCTCCTTGAAAGGATTTGAATGTTTATATTGTTTGTGAATAGTGCTAGCAGTAGGTGCACTCAGCCAAAGTATGATATTGTACTATTATGGTGATTATTTTATTACTGTTATTATTATTATTATTATTATTATTATTATTATTATTATTATTATTATTATTATTATTATTATTATTATTTTTTATTATTATTATCATTATTATTGATTATGGATAAAATGATTTTTGGGTAAATGATATATGTACCTATATATATATATATATATACATAAAAAAAAAAAAAAAAAAAATATATATATATATATATATATATACATATATATGAGTAAATATAGAAAAATATTTTTTATTATATTTGAGAAAAAAAATCAAGTACTTTAGATTTAAATTTTATAACATTTTTATATTCTTGTATTTAATTAAAGGTTTTGTTTAATTGCCATGTTACATTTATAAGGGGTAAATTGATACACAATATTCATTCAAGTATGTTAGTAATATCTTGGGGATTTAAAAAAATTTATAGATTTATTTAGATTTTATTGGTATAATATATATATATATATATATATATATATATATATATATATATATATATATATATATATATATATATATATATATATATATATAAAGAAGGAAAAAAATAAACCAATTCGCTACTGTTCCCTTGGAACAGTAGCAGCTCTAAACCGAGCCCTAAACCAGCACTCCTCCTTCAACACTATATGATCGCAACAAAAGCCACAAAAATAACTTCTATTTTCGCAAACCCTAATTCTTCACCCCTGACCTCGCGCCACCCATCCCCGCGCGTGCGCGCGTTGGTGCCACCACCTCCGGCCACCGCCGGCGTGGCAGCACAGTCGAGTAGGCAGCAGCAACCGCACGAGAACATCTCCTCGCTCTGTTTCACAACGTGAGGTACCCGATCTCTCCTTCTCATGTCTTTGCGCACGTTCATCTATTTTTTATTATGTAAAATGTTGTGGAGAGTCCACATGACCCTCTAGATGACCCAATAATTAGTTTCCAGTAATGTCGATCCATCGAGTCAAAATTTGATTGAAAATTTTCCCCAAAAACTGTTTTAGAAACAATTTTAAACTGTTTAATATAACTCTGTTTAGAGAATGATCCACGTCAACCCAGTAGGATTCATCCAAAAATAATTGAACAAAATTTTAGATAACTTATAGAACTTCAAAACCCTTCCTGTAGATTAGGTTTTCATGTACTTTACATAAATTAATTCATCGGTAGAGTTAGAAAAAAATCAGTTTTTAAACCATATAATTTTAGAAAAATCATCGATACGACGTGCGGCCCGACAAACCGGGCGACGTGGTCACGAATCGAAAGCATCGAAAGGTGCGTATCGACTTCGCGGACGTGTGGGCTTTGACGGAATTTAAATTGGTCGCGTGTGCGCGACGAATTTGATGCGTATCCGTCGAAATTCACCACATCGGCCTATTTGCAAATTTTTTAATTACTTTGTGCACATTCGTCAAATCGAGACGAAACTTGTGCCATCAGGACCGTATCATTTTTCTGGTCTTGTATGACAAGTTTGGTCCGATTCTGAAAAGGTCTACCGGAATGCCTATTTGGCGGGCCCGCGGCCCGCTATAACGGGCAAAATTATGGACGGCCCGTCGAAATCCAACTTTGGACATACGGCTGGGTTCGTCTCATCAAACTGGATCCGTAGACATGTAGTTTGATGACTTTAGAGACTGCAGGTTCTGACACGCGTTTCGGTGCAAAACGGGTCCAACGACAGATATCGTTTTGACCCGAAATTATAATTTTGCCCCTGTTCCAGAATTAGACTTTTGGACAGGCATTTCCTATACATATCTTATATTTTGAACACGTTCGTGGTGTTTATATCAGCATCTGAGGATGTATGCGGGATTTAGCTTTCATTATTTCACTATTCTGACGGTTCGAGCTATTGGACGTCGCCCTTTTGCACACAACCTCAGGCAAGATACCTTGCCATATTTACTGCTTATATTTAGTCTGTATTTTTTTATTGCATATCACTGTTTACTTATTTCCAGTTCTTGTTGTTGTACCATTATTACAGTTTCTGATTTATTGCCTGCTCAGTGATATTAGCTTTACTTTACTTATTATCCTTTGATTGCATATGGACCTAGAGTTAAGGGACTACCATTTGTAGTATATAGCATAAACCTTGACACAGTTGTACCACGAGGTATGTGTGAGATGAGTATCATGTAGAGGTACTTGTGTGATGGTTGATCACCTGTGCGCATGCGTTAGGGCTAACTGCTAATAGAGACATGCTAGGAGACTTGGCAGTTAGTAGAGGTATAGGAGTCATGGATGTGACTCTGCTAGGCATTGTGTCACGACCCGCACCCACTGTGAGGGTACGAGCACGTAACAACGCCCAGCCTACGCCGCAGTGTCGGCGGTAGAACGCTGTCCTAGGTTACTATCTAATCAACAACTCACGCAATTATATAATGTACTTGTCAAATCTCAACTCCGAACGGAGGACAAGTATAGATATAATGAATCTCAATCACAGTCTAAGAACGATATGATAGCACAGAAGATTAAAACTAAGACTAATAACAGAAATAAAACCAACAACTAATAATATAATCTCAAACAATCTCAACTACAAATCTCAACTTATATACAACTCCAGTTCTAAAACATGAAAGCTAAAACAGGACAACTAGCTAAACTCCCGATCACTCCTGAGTGTCGGAACCATAGGTAGCTAAGCCATCTCCTGATCCATAATGTGTAGGGCACGTGTCCTCAGGGCAATCATCTATAAAATTTTCAACATGTCCAGTCAGGACAAGAACGAGTACAATCTCATCTAGAAAACCCAAGTAAATGACAGAGAACTATACAGCAGTTATAGACAGTTGTATTGATAAAAATGGCAGTTTATATTCAGGTGATGGTAAGAAAGACAGTTAAAGTGCAAGGGAAGTAAGTAACTAACAAGAGAAGAATCATAGCAATGAAGACTGTAAAAATAGAACTAGCTGAACCAGGGTAATATGGTATAAGTCCAGGCAGCAATGTAGACCAGTGTAACTCCAATGTAAGTCCAGTACAGGATGAATCTAATACAAGATGAATCCAGTAAGGGACGATTCCAGTTATAGTGATCAATGATTCCAGGGTGAGTCCAGCCTATACTCTAGCAGTGTGTTTTAAAATACCGAGTTCGACATGTAAACGGCTGTAGGTAATACGGCACATCACACACCTGGCCGGGTGTGAGATGGCTATCATTCCAGTAGATTCCAGTTGGGAGATTCCAGATTGGGGTATGTCTACATGTCTTACTCTAGTATTTCCCCTCCCAGCAAGTGAATCCAGAATTCCGACACAATGATTCAAGATGAGTCCAGCCAAAATATAATGATACCAGTAAATGATTCCAGTAAATGATTCCAGTAAAATGATTCCAGTTAAATGATTCCAGTAGGTGATTCCAGTAATAGAGATGATACCAGTAATAGAGGCCAGAAAATAAATGTGTGTCGTATACATGAATCCAGAAATATCCACACGTGTTGTAACAGAGAATCGTATACAACTAACTAGAATTGAAGTACAGTAATTGACAAGTAAATGAGAGAACTATCAGAGAATGTACTCGCCTGATACTCTGAAAAAAGTAGTATAATGTCAGATGTCTGCAACTGAGTCACAATGTCCTAAACAGAGGAATACAGGTTATAATATGTTTAAAATAAGACAAATGATGTTTATGATGCAATCTACATGATTTCTAGGCCAATCTAGGTCAAAGTCAACTCTAAGTCAACCCTGGTCAACTGTCTACTCAAGGTAGGTCAATACTAGACTATGGGTCAACCCAAGTCAACTACAAGGCTATCTTGGTCAACTGGTCAACTTAGGCTAGCAAGGGTCAATTGGTCAACTTCGGTCAAGTTCTAGTCAAAACTAGGTTACGATTGACTTTTGATCAAAATAGTCAACTGTGGTCAACCGAGGTCAAAACTAGTCTAAGTCCACTATTTCTAACCATTACCAACCATAAAATTCTAACTATAACTATATCTTAAGGTATTTAACTCATGTGTTGAGAAATAGATATTATCTTAATTTACCCCGTTTACCCTTTCCAAGGTAAACCCTCACCTTAGCCTCTTACCTTAACCCACTACGTGAGACTCTAGTACCTTGATAGGGTACTCTAACCATTTACCCTCGTATCTCGATACTGTAACTTGGTATCTTGATACCTCTCCTAGGTGATAAGGTAAACTGTCTACTTACCTTGAAGGTAAAGGTAAATACACTATTCCCTTATCATGATAACTTGGTATCATGAGATACCAAGAATCAAACTTCTAACTAACCTATCTATACCATTTCTAACTAACATATCAATACTCTAACTCTAACTAGTGCCTTACCCTCAACATATCCAAATACCTTACTAACATGGACTCAAACATGCACACTAACCCACACTACCTCAATCCTAGTATATATGTACTATTATCCCTTATCAACCATAACCTTATACCTTAGTTTCTAGGGTACCTACTCACTCTCACAAGTGACACTGCCCACTCAACTCTTTACCTACTACCTAGCATTTACCTACTCATATAACACATTGATTTAATCCATTACCTAGCCATTATCTTGCCTATACAACTCCAATGCCATACACACACAAGCCAATACAGGCCCCATTCCTGTCTACTGGATTCCTGGGCATTGCCAACCCTCTAAACAGACATTTGCTTAGCCACTCACACACACAAGCTCAAGTCACAACCACTTCCCTCAACCCACTCTACACACACACATATAACCATACATATGGATATGACTATACCCTCATATATATCATATGCAATTCAGGGATTGAATGTTGTTTCCAACATCAACACAAACTCAAATTCCTAATAATCAACCCAACAAAACCAATATCAAAACAACAACTCAAGGCATAACTCAGGTTATATCAACTCTAATATTAAACTCAAGGTAACCCCTAAGTACCTTGCTGATATTACCATGAATATTTACATAGGTATTTACATGAAACTAATGAACTTCACATTTTGAAATATCAATGAATCCTATTTCGAAATACCCATGTTGAATTACATTTGTAAACCAACATCTCAGTCATATATTGACAGAGCTGGGCAAGAGAGGGAGTGATGTGTGTGTCACATGGTGTCAAGGTGTTCGAGCGTGTCCCAACTAAAAGAAGTGAAGTGTCGACTAAGGAAGTGTCAACAGCAGTGTGTAAAAAAAAGAAACTGTTCTCAGGTTTTCAGAAAAAACAGTGAATGTGTGTGTGTGTGTGTGTGTGTGTGTGTGTGCAAGCAACTGGAATTCAGTGAATACATTTAAATTTTAGTTGACCCAATCAATATCCCAAAGATTCACATAAACACATGTTTAAACACTGTCAATTTATCATTTGAATCTCAAACACTTTCATTTAAAACTCACTTTGAAACTCTCAACCACCCTGGATAGCACAGTTCAGTGAAGGGTTTGAACCCTAATTTGACATTCGAAAACTATAAAAAATCCTATTTCAGTCACACACGAGGTTAGACATACGTGTACGTGTCAAGTGGGGGGTGTTCTCGTGTCCAAACAATGGACACGAAGTGTCCAAATCGTGGAAACCAGGTCGTGTCAGACTATGCGCACAGGCGGGCTCGTGCAGCCGTTCCTCAGGGAATTGGACACGACACAGTCCACAAGAGGACACGTAGTCGTGTCCCCACTTAGTCTAGGTATAGGTCTTTGTGTCTAAGTACCTGCACTGAGTCAGGGTTGTGTCGTGTCAGTGTTATTAGAGCGTATCAGTGGCTCGAAATCGCGTGTGTGCGTGTCAGGGAATTCCAATGCGAGCTCGAGAACTTTCTCGACTCGCAACCAAGTGTCACGAAACTTGGTGAGAGTCTTGTCAGACATGGCCCCCACCACCTCGTCAAATTTGACGTGTCCACGTGATGTATTGTGTCCTGTGTCAAGCCTGAAATGCAGGGGATGTGCACAGGTTGGTGCGGTGCCTCGTGCGGGCGTGTCAGTGACTCGTGCGCGTGACACACGACACGTGACACGTCGTGATCGTGTCTAGGGGTAGAGGGGGACTAGGGCTAGGTGTCTAGGTGTTCGCACATACTTCAAGTCGTGTCGTGTCCGAGTTACAAGGTCGTGTCAGTGAGGTCTGTGCACTCGTGCACAGGCTGTGCTCGACCAGTGCGAGTGAGTTTTCTCACTCGACACGACACGACTCGACACGAGACTTTGGGGGTGTCTTGTCAGACATTGCCCCTAGGTCTGTGTCAAGTGGCACGTGTCCAAGTGTCGTGTACAGTGCACACGAGGTGTCAGTGAGCAGGACAGTGCACTCGTGTCGTGCACGCGTGTCCAACAGCAAAAACTGACACAAAACGACACAAAAACACCTAACACTCCTTCACAAAATTTAATGTACATACTAAGATCTACCAATTCATGTAATTACAATTTCAAAAATCGAAAATAATTTCCTAAGGGGCATTCTATCGAACACCTAACATACACTATGACACGTGTCCGATACGGACACCAAACGGACACGAAATCCACCCAAATTCGGGGTACAGCTAGGGGACACCTAAACCTAGCCTAATATGCAAAGAAATCAAAATAATAATGAAATTTAAAGGGTTTTACCTATTAGTGCAAATTGCAAAAAAAGGCTTCAAATGTGGGGTGTTCTTCTTGATGGCCAAATGCTCCAAATCAATCCCAAACTGAAATAGCTCTCCACCAACAGTCCATAAACTTCAATTAGAACCCAATACAAAAGACTAGGATGAAAAAGGAGATCAAATGAATAAAATGGGAATTTTTGGAAGGGAGAAAAATACCTTTCTTTTCTCCAAGTGTTGGAATGATAAAAAGAGGCAACCCTAATGAATAAGTGTTTATATAGGGTGGGGATCCCTATGTGGCTGGTCATAAGCTCAAAAATTAGGGTTAGGGTTCACTAAATGGCCCATGGGCTTAAGTCATGATCAATTAAATAATTAAGCCATAAGTCATTTCATGAAACCATAAGCCATGACTTAAATTCACTAAACCAAATCCCCTCATTCTAAACCTATTCTCTAATGACTAAAATAGGTTAACCCAAGTTAGACTAAGGTTACCATAGCTAGGGTTATGTTCTAGGCTAGTCCACTAGGTCTCAACAAGTCAAGATCAACTAGAATTCACTAATTCAACAAATCACCAAATAATTCAAATAAGTCAAAATGACCAAATTACCCCTAGGCTAAAAATGATAATTAAGTCATCCTAATGACATGGTTAGGCTCTAGGTCATGCAGTCCCTCAGGTTTCACTAGCAGCACATCAAAATCACAAATCATGACTTAAACCAGTTTTTAAATAGTTTAAATTTTTTTAAAAATCACAAAAAATCATAATGTGATTTAAATACAAATAAATAATAATAATAAATATAAAATTTCAAAAATACCCTCATTCCAGAAACTGGGTGTTACACATTGGGTGGGAAGAACAGTTTCTTAACGTATGGGCCACCTATGCACTTTTCTATTATTGTCAGTTATCTCCGCTGGAGATACGGTCCTGGATCCAGATACCCGATTTCCTGCTGGCCTCTGACATTCGATGAATGTTATGCTTTGAGGTCTCTGGTATCCTGGTGGGACCATACCAGAGTTTCCTGCTCATGTAGCCAGAGTTCCCATGCGTTGAAGGTTTGTTCTTAACTGCATAAACACTTTAGAATGGCCAGGTAACCCTCGTCAATGTCATATCACCCCCGTTCCATTAGTAGCTTGGAAAAATATTGCATAGCGGTATAATGTAGTACCCCTTGTCCTTGTTTGGTTGTAGGGGTAGTCTACTATTTCGATGATGAGATATTGGATCTTGTTACAATTGGAACTATTTTACTTTACTTGTGATTGATGACATATTATATATATTCAGTTATGTGGCATGTTCTTTATGTATCTTGTTACGTCCTTCTGAGGACCTGGTTATCTCTCTAGGTGTGTACTTTGTGATTTTTTGCAGGTGTTCTAGCTTTGCCGTGATCTTCTCCATTCCTTCGAAGATGATTGCTATTGGTTCGTCTTGCCATTTTATCGATCATTTTCTTGTATATTTTCTTTCATTCCAACTAGTTGGTAGTAGATTTTTCTCCGTCCAACTACATGTATAAATGACAAATTTCATAGTTGATTCATATTATTATTCTCTTATTTGGTGGATGAGATTTAGTTATCATGGTTTACCGTATTTCTCAGCTTATGTACACGTACGAGGTTTCCATATATTGGAGTATACTTCGTATGGGTACAGCTGGCATGGATATGTACTTAGTCCTCAGTATTTTGGGACTGGGACGTTACATATTTTTGTGGTGGCCCATGCAGGTCAGTTCATCACTTCGGTTATGTTACTGTACCGATGTGAGCCTACAGATAGGATTAGAGTCTAGAATCTCATTTACATGCTTCACCTCCTCCCTTGATTCCAATTTTGAACTCTCGTCCTGTCACCTTGATTTTCTTCTGCTTGATTCCTTTCAATGTAAATCTTAACTATTCCTTCGTGCCTGATAGAAAGGTTAGGAAGATAACTCATACCAGTTATACATGTTATATTTCTCAATCACTCCATTAGTTGATTTTTATAAGTTGGGTAGTATGTCTCACGACCTATCACCCCGTGTTCCTATAACCCATTAATGAAGTATAATCGGGTGACACCGAACATATACTAGTGCAAAAAGATATGTTTGCCTAGAATGTAGAGTTTTAGTAGCCCATACCCCATTGGTCAACCACGGCCTGATACAAGAGCCAGTAGGGCGACTGTATAAGCAGGAACACCAGACGAGACTTAGATCCTTGTGAAACTTAAACCATTTATAACTGCTTTCATCATTATCTCCCGTATTTATACTTTGAAATACCATAAATGACGACGCTATTTATAGCCTAGTTTTGCAAGCTTATTTCTTATCGAGCTTGTTCAGGACATATGTATACTAGGACGCCCACAAGCATATTGTCTAATTAGAATCAAAGTATTATGGTCTGATCAACCATAGTGCGTTTGGTTCGCTCTTCATATGATTATCTCACGTGGATTGAGATATCAAGGTAACTAGGATCTCATCCGCGACTGCCTTGACAATTCCTCTTGAACTATGCATTCGCCTTTGAATCACGTAATTGTATTCAATGACATCTTTCTTAAACTCTTCACTGTTTTTTTTGTCTTTCACTGATTTGGAAAGACAAAACGCTCGTGTATGGTAGATAGATACAGAGTATCGTCCATAGCCATGATAGTTGTATACATAAGTGTAGCTACCATTGGGCTGCCGTATGACTACAACCTTGACTCAAGTTAATCGTTCTTCCCTCGATCCTAAGGCTAATATCATGACTTTCTAGTCATTGGAATTTGAGCATGATTAGGATCTTACCCCTGATCAAAACACCAACCTAAAAGACTACCTATTCTCCAAGAACCAATTACTGCGCGCCTATAATTATTATTCTTGATTCTAGCTTGAGCCAGCAACCCTTATGTCTTAACCCGACCCTTACTCGATAGGGCCTACAGTGTAGACATGAGAGGACTAGACCGAAACAAAGACAAGCATATACCATGACTATGATAGACACCCATCTCGAGGTTGGAATCCAACAGATATTATTCTAGTTATGCAAATTTTGTTATTAAGACTTGACTTAGCATTGGAGCATCACAAACACTAGCTTAGCCAACACCATAGCATAATACCCTGTCATAGTTTGAAATATTAGTTATCAACAGCAATGCATGAGCACTACATTCAATACCACTAGAACCCTTGTGACCATAGTTTGGCAGGCTTGACACAAATATAAATTTATGACTTAGTCGTCGGAGATCTTTCCTATGACATGCTTTAGAGTTGGTTACCTCCATCGATAACTCTTGTATACTATGGACGAGTGGATTATTCTATTTTATCGACCCACCCGTGTGTCATTGTACACACTTGTTTTCCATTTATTGAGGAACGGTCCTCGAATTTGATTCATATTCACCATATCACGTTATCGATCACATCGTGACTTATTATTACCAAAGGTCAAGGTACGATGTCGCGACTCAAATATTCCTAACCTCCTTATTCCTAAAACCATGTCCTAGTCTCTAGAGTGAATAGATTGTAAGCCATTCTTACTTTTAGGAATTATGGTATACCAATTGATTGAAATTGGTTCTCACTAGGATGATAAATTGGTGACTCGTGAACTCCCACTTTCTATTTAGATCATTTGGGGTCCTCGACCGTGACATTAATATTTAGAGCACGAGGCCAGCTGTTACCTTCCAACAAACTTCACATAGAAGCCATAAACAATCCCATCTTCATGTAGGCATATCATGTCCCACTAAAACACGTCCCCTTATACTCTATCTTTATGATACGACTTTCGAGTCAAAAAGGCCAGCTATAACCCTACCATAATACCATCGTCCTTTCTAACTTCAATTAGAGATCCAACCTCGACTCAACCCTTTCGACCCAATATATGGTTGTGATCTATTCGAAGCCCACTACGCACATGCCACTAGCGTGCCACTCAATTGAGTCTTCTTATGCTACTTAAACACAAAAGTCACAGAAGACGTAATTTAGGCTTAAGGAACCTAATAACCCCTCCAACTGACAATTAGCTCAACCACTCGAGTTGAAAACTCATTCTAGGCCATCCTCATCTGGTAGGAATGTTTCATGTAGATTTTAGAATCTTGCCCAGCCAGTATAGATTTAACCCAAGACTTAATTAATCAAAGATTGGTTCCAAAGGAACTGATAAACCATAGGTTTATAACGTTTATTTCTCTTTGTATCATTTTTATACCTTACCGTGACTTTGATATTTGGAGCACAAGACTAGCCATTCCCTTCCAACAAATTTCACCCTCACGAACTAGGCGAGCCACTCTACACCCATGATATACATGTTCCATACAAATATACCATCTTATGCTCCATTCCAATTACACCACTTATATAACACATTCTTCCTTAAAACCAACCATGGATGCCCATTCTCATCTCATTGATTTTGACCATACAACTATTACCCATTCCCTCAAACGAACTGGATACCCATGACCCATGCAAGACTAAGAATACCCTATCTTGTAGAATATGGTGCCAATTCGAATTTCTTGTATAACTACCTCCTTCATCTCTACAAAAATCGGGTTATGATTTGATAAACTTACTCTCCCTTCATATTCAATCTCACTAAATTTTTGTTATGTTTTATATATTAAGATTATTTTAATTTCGAGGAAGAAATTTTTATAAGTTGGGTATGATGTAATCCCCCAAAAAAAATTTTGGGAGGATTTTTATATATTTTTATTTCACAAATATTTTGTGTTGAATTTTTTTTGTTCATTTATAAATATAGTCGCAGTCATGTTTAAATATTGTTAAGCATTGACTAGACAACATGGCACGACTAGTATAGTCGAGTGCCTTGACTAGCACATTAGTTATAGGCGTCACTAGATTTAAGTATTGTTATAGTCTGTTCATTAAAATTTTCAAAATCATATCTTGGTTATATTTAAATAATCATTTATCTATTTATTTATTTAATTACTTTTCTCTTTGAAAGGATTTGAATGTTTATATTATTTGTGAATAGTGCTAGCAGTAGGTGCACTCAGCCAAAGTATGATACTGTATTATTATGGTGATTATTTTATTATTATTATTATTATTATTATTATTATTATTATTATTATTATTATTATTATTATTATTATTATTATTATTATTATTATTATTATTATTATTATTATTATTATTATTATTATTATTATTATTATCATTACTATTGATTATGGATAAAATGATTTTTTGGTAAATGATATATGTACCTATATATATACATATATATGAGTAAATATAGAAAAATATTTTTTTATTATATTTGAGAAAAAAAATATTAAGTACTTCAGTTTTAAATTTTATAACATTTTTATAGTCTTGTATTTAATTAAAGGTTTTGTTTAATTGCCATATTACATTTATAAGGGGTAAATTGATACAAAATATTTATTCATGTATGTTAGTAATATCTTGGGGATTTAGAAATTTTTATAGATTTATTCAGATTTTATTGGTGTATATATATATATATATATATATATATATATATATATATATATATATAAAGAAGGAAAAAAAAAAACCAATTCGCTACTGTTCCCTTAGAACAGTAGCAGCTCTAAACCGAGCCCCAAACCAGCGCTCCTCCTCCAACCCTATATGATCGTAACAAAAGCCACGAAAATAACTTCTATTTTCGCAAACCCTAATTCTTCACCCCTGACCTCGCGCCACCCTTCCCCGCACGTGCGCGCGTTGGTGCCACTACCTCCGGCCACCGCCGGCGTGGCAGCATAGCCGAGTAGGCAGCAGCAACCGCACGAGAACATCTCCCCGCTCTGTTTCACAGTGTGAGGTACCCGATCTCTCCTTCTCATATCTTTGCGCACATTCATCTATTTTCTATTCTGTAAAATGTTGTGGAGAGTCCACATGACCCTCTAGATGACCCAACAATTATTTTCCATTAATGTCGATCCATCGAGTCAAATTTTGCTTCAAAATTTTCCCCAAAAACTGTTTTAGAAACAGTTTAAACTGTTTAATATAACTCTGTTTAGAGAGTGATCCTCGTCAACCCAGTAGGATTCTTCCAAAAATAATTGAACAAAATTTTAGATCACTTATAGAACTTCAAAACCCTTCCTGTAGATTAGGTTTTCATGTACTGTAGATAAATTAATTCATTGGTAAAATTAGAAAAAAATCAGTTTTTAAACCATATAATTTTAGAAAAATCATCGATACGATGTGCGCCCCGACAAACTGGGCGACGTGGTCGCGAATCAAAAGCATCAAAAGTTGCATATCGACTTCGCGGACGTGTGGGCTTTGACGGAATTCAAATTGGTCGCATGTGCGCGACGAATTTGATACGTATCCGTCGAAATTCACCGTATCGGCCTATTTGCAAAATTTTCAATTACTTTGTGCACGTTCGTCAAATCGAGACGAAACTTACGCCAGTAGGACCGTATCATTTTTTTGGTCCTATACACAAAGTTTGGTCCGATTCTGAGAAGGTCGACAGGAATGCCTATTTGGTGGGCCCGTAACCCGCTCTAACGGGCAAAATTGTGCACGGCCCGCCAGAATCCAACTTTGGACATACGGCTGGATTCGTCTCATCAAACTGGATCCGTAGACATGTAGTTTGACGACTTTAGAGACCGTAGATTCTGACACGTATTTCGGTGCAAAACGGGTCCAACGACGGACATCATTTTGACCTAAAATTATGATTTTGCCCTTGTTCCAAAATTGGACTTTTGGATAGACGTTTCCTAGACATATCTTATATTCCGAACACGTTCGTGGTGTTTATTTCAGCATCCGAGGACGTATGCGGGATTTGGCTTTCATCGCTTCACTATTCTGACAGTTTGAGCTATTGGACGTCGTCCTTTTGCACACAACCTCAGGCAAGATACCTTGCTATATTTACTGCTTATATTTAGTTTGCATTTTTGTTATTGCATATCACTGTTTACTTATTTCTAGTTCTTGTAGTTGTACCGTTATTACAGTTCCTGATTTATTGCCTGTTCAGTGATATTAGCTTTACTTTACTTATTATCCTTTGAATGCATATGGACCTAGAGTTAAGGGACTACCATTTGTAGTGTATAGCATAAACTTTGACACAGTGGTACCACGAGGTATGTGTGAGATGAGTAGCATGTGGAGGTACTTGCGTGATGGCTGATTACCTGTGCGCATGCGTTAGGGCTAACTGCTCTTGGCAGTTAGTAGAAGTATAGGAGTCATGGATGTGACTCTGCTAGGCATTTGATGGGGAAGAATAGTTCCTTAACGTATGGGCCACCTATGCACTTTCCTATTATTGTCGGTTATCTCCGCTGGAGATACGGTCCTGGATCCCGATAACTGATTTCCTTCTGGCCTCTGACATTCGATGAATGTTATGCTTTGAGGTCCCTGGTATCCTGGTGGGACCATACCTGAGTTTCCTGCTCCTGTAGCCAGAGTGCCCATACATTGTAGGTTTGTTCTTAACTGCATAAACACATTAGAATGGTCAGGTAACCCTCGTCAATGTCATATCACCTCCGTTCCATTAGTAGCTTGGGAAAATGTCGCATCGCGGTATAGTATAGTACCCCTTGTCCATGTTTGGTTGTAGGGGTAGTCCACTTTTTCGATGATGAGATATTGGATCTTATTACAATTGGGACTATTTTACTTTACTTGTGATTGATGACATATTATATATATATATATATTTTTTTTTAGTAGCTTGGGAAAATGTCGCATCGCGGTATAGTGTAGTACCCCTTGTCCTTGTTTGGTTGTAGGGGTAGTCCACTGTTTCGATGATGAGATATTGGATCTTATTACAATTGGGACTATTTTACTTTACTTGTGATTGATGACATATTATATATATTCAGTTATGTGGCATGTTCTTTATGTATCTTGTTACGTCCCTCTGAGGACCTGGTTATCTCTCCAGGTGTGTGCTTTGTGACTTTTCGCAGGTGTTCTAGCCATGGTCGTGATCTTCTCCATTCCTTCGAAGATGATTGCTATTGGTTCGTCTTGTCATTTTATCGATCATTTTCTGGTATATTTTCTTTCATTCGAACTAGTTGGTAGTAGATTTGTCTCCGCCCAACTACATGTATAAATGACAAATTTCATAGTTGATTCATATTATTATTCTCTTATTTGGTGGATGAGATTTAGTTATCATGGTTTACTGCATTTCTCAGCTTATGTACACGTACGAGGTTTTCATATATTAGAGTATACTTCGTATGTGTACAGCTGGCATGGATACGTACTTAGTCCTCAGTATTTTGGGACTGAGGCATTACAGTGATCTTATATGTTGTTGGATATCATATGATATTGGATATTATGTTGTGTTTGGAAAAAGATTTTTGTATCAGGACACAACCGAAATAGTTGATTACGGGGGAGCCGACATATCGATTTACGGGGGAGCTACCAAACTCCTCCCTTCAATATGTGTCCAGGTATGAATTTGCGACATATAAATATCATTTTTGTCAATTATCAAAATGGAGGGATTGTTGACCCAAACTGGATCACAATCAACCTAATTTAGAGGATTAACAAAATAATATTTGACATGATCCAATATGACACGATGAGCTCAAAGTCAAGGCCATCGGCTACAACATATCAAGCTCTAGACAGCCGTCATCAACATATTGATCATTGCAATTGTACTTGTACGGAGTCTGTACTTTTCATTTTTGAGTCTAGGATTATGTACACTGAGTCACATTGAGCTATCTTTAGACTAGACTTACTCCACCAAACAAAACAAGACATCACCAAACCAATCCAATACATCCAAAGCCCATTTCATAGTTCTGGCCCCTACTAAACAGAATTCGGGCCGAACTCTGTCTCCTAAAAATTAGGCCAGTAATTTTTAGGGCCTGCTTGATACTAGCTGTCCAACGTTCGAAAATTTAAATTTTTGGGACAGAATTCAGGCTGAATTCTGCCTCCTCAGACAAGTATATAGAGCTTGAATTCTTCCATTTCAAATCATCTCTTACCTTCAAATATTCAAGCCTTCTAAGCTCTACTACTCTAAGCCCCACTCTTCTATATCTCCTAAGCCACAACTCTCCTTAGCCCAATGTGCTCAGTGGATATCAGCTAGAAGTTGTATGCAAGAGTGAAAGAAAAGTCACTTGGACAATTCCAAGTTTCGTCTCTGCGAAGTTGAAAGAAGTTGGCGTGCTCTTCTGAGTAAAGGCACGTGGTTGTACCCTATTTTACAAATAGTGGATTTCAATCCTGAGCAAGAGTTCTCAGGCCTGGACTAGTCCTCTACGAGGAAAACCAGTTTAAAATTGATGTGTTTGCATATGCTCTCCTGATCTATATTTATTTCCATATTTATATCTGATTACTTACTCTATTGATAGTTGTTCTATGGATTTGATATAGAGTTACTTTTAAATTGGTAATTATCGACACAAACTCTATTCACCCCCCCTCTAGAGTTGCCTATACGTTACTTAACCTTCAATCTGT
This sequence comes from Iris pallida, assembly GCA_029216955.1. Taxonomy (NCBI): domain Eukaryota; kingdom Viridiplantae; phylum Streptophyta; class Magnoliopsida; order Asparagales; family Iridaceae; genus Iris; species Iris pallida. The sequence continues at coordinate 6,228,762 of JANAVB010009598.1, forward strand.
TTTCGCCTGCGCCAACTCATATTTTTGGCCGCCTCTTTCACCATAAATAATCTCTGCAACCGCGGCGTTAAAGGCAAGTAGTGCATTGAATCAGTCGGTCTTCTTGCACCGGTAGACCTCCCTGTACTAGTTGCCTTATAGCGATTAGTACCACAAAATCTGTACACATCTGTGTTCTTGTCATCTTTGTAGTACAACATGCATCCATTGCGACAAGAATCGATTCTCTCGTATTCCATCCATAGCAATCTCACCATCCTCTTAGATCGGTAGAAGTCTTTAGGTAACTTAGCACCCGCCAGCAAGATCTCTATAATCAACTTCATCACTTGGTTGTAGCATTCTTCCGACATGTTAAAATCTGACTTAATGCTCAACAGTCTTGTAACCACCTCCAACGGTGAATGATCCTCACAACCAGGATACAATGGAGTCCTTGCATTCTCCAGCAACTCCATGAACTTTGCAGCATCGACATTTGGTGCCTCCTCATCTGCATCATGATTATCCGGAACGAAACTAGGACCCGCAGCGTCGAAAACCATGTTCACGCATCCGTCGTCGTATGCATGATTATCTGAAATGAAACTAGGTCCCGCATGCATATACGGCTCCACATATGGCTCTGGCTCTGATGCTAAAGACACAAGTTCTCCGTGTGCGGTCCACTGATAGTAATTAGGCATGAAATCCCTCGAGTACAAATGATATGTCACTTCCACTTCTGGAAAATATTTCATGTTTCGACATTTTACACACGGATACTTAATTTTGGTGTCGTCCATGTACTGAAGGAACGCCTTAGAAAACTATAGGAACTGCTCTACTCCCGCTATGTATTCATCCTGCACACCACACATGTCATCATGACGAGGATTGTACATCCATAAACGACACCGCAAGTAGTAATTCACATCCATTTGAAAATAATTCTGCAAAGATGGACACACATTATCCAATAGGCACAAATTCGTATATTATATCTTATTATCTTAGTGATATTTACCTTATCTAATCCAAGGCCCTTATCTATTTGAACACAACCCAGACATAGACTGAACTGAACTATAGTTCAGTTGATGCTTAAGAGTGTGCACTGCAGTCATTTTCTCTTACTGATAATGGAACACAAACTGATAAGCTGGGAATGGGATCAAAAGGTCGAAACATCTTTCAACTCTTCATATAGTTTGATACATCCCAAAGGTCACCCATATCTCTGAATCTATCCTGCCTATGTCTTCCAATCTTAACTTTTCCCACCCCATTTTTTGCCACTCTTCCACTAAACTAAGCATAAGATCATCTCTGGTACACATAAAAGTTCTATAAGCAACAGGTTACTCAGATTATAAGTAACAACCTATGTTAAATAGATAACTCACGAGGACAGTATCTGTATCTGATAATTGTTGGACACGATATTTTATTGACCCTAACGCCAGATATATCTCATCCAAATCTAGGCTCCAAAGCGACCAAAAACATAATTGGAATTTAGCTGGAATGGTAATTATCGTACCAAACATAAGTTATAGGAAAGTATCATCTCTTTGTAGTGAATCTTTCAAGAACTTAGTGGAAACTAGTTACTACCCAAAACATTCTACATTCGCAATATAATTATCATTAAAGACCTAATATAAAAAAATGTATATTGATACATTTTCATATGTACAACCGTGTCCATACCATACCCGACTCCCAATTTGCTTTAAAATGACGTAATTAGAATCCATGTCATGTACTACATATCCTAACTTGTGTCTACGTCTATGCAATATAGCATGGAATACATAATGCCATAAGGGAAACAAAAAACAGGTTGCAAGGACAAGAAAAAGACTATCGAACTACAAGATCCAAAGAGAAACTTTCAAGTAAGATTAAGCTACAGTGTCTGTATCAGTGTCGTGTCAGAGCATGTCATCGTGTTAGTGTCCAAAATTTGGAGATTTAGGGTTTAGGGTTTACCTAAGAGGGAAGAGGGGGTCGTCGACGGGGGAGAGGGGGGTCGACAGCGTGGAGAGAGAGAGAAGGGGTCGATCGTCGAATGAGAAACAGAGAGAAAGGGGGCCGATCGTCAATGGGGGGTCGTCGAGCACGATAGAAGGGAAGACGGCGGGGGAGGCGGTCGTCGACGGCGGGGGAGAGGAGGGAAGACGACGGGGAGACGGTCGTCGGTCGTCGATCGAGTGGAGAGATAGAGAGAGAGAATTTACAAAATGGGGGAGAAAATTTTTCCTCTGACCTACGTTAAAATATTAGCGACGTAAAAAAATACGTCGCTAAACGTCACTAAAAATAAGTATACGACGATGTGGTTTACAATACATCGCTAAACGCCGCCATTTTAGCGACGAACAACGACCTTTAGCGTCAAAGTTTTCCCCAAACTAAGGTTTCGTCGCTAAGCGTCGGTGTATGTCGCTATTCAGCTGCATCTTGCGACGACAACTCTTGGTGTCGCTAAATTAGCGACGTACATGAATGGAGTCGCTAATTCCGTCGCTGGTATGAGTTATTTTGGTAGTGAACGATCATGAGGGAGGGCATGGAGAATGCCCATAATGTCGCCATAGCAGCACTAAACTCTTCACAGACGGAACCGAGGCCTGTCAAGGTAAGATAAGTGAAATTGATAAGTTTTATGTTTCATTGGAGAAATATAATTCTGACTGGCAGTCTATTATCCAGGAGAAAGTTGGAGACATTGAATGCTTCAAGAAGATGGATCCGCGGCCTTTCAAGGGAACTGAAGGCCTCATATACGCGGATGAATGGCTGGATGATATGGCGCGACTCCTCAACGTTGCTCAAATCCCATCCGGTCTTATAGTAGAGGCTGTAGCTCTACCGCTTCGGGATCTGGCCAGCATATGGTACAAGAACGAGCCCAGATTCCAGACTGGAGGAACCTTCTAGCGTTCCTTTAAAAAGCAGTTTAAGAGGAAGTTCTTCTCGGAAGCTTCCCTAGAAGCCATGGGAAGACAGTTTAATGACTTGAAGCAAGAAGATCGTACCATAGAAGAGTACGTGGCCGAGTTCAACTGGCTCGACAGGTTCGTACCCCATCTAGTAGCAGATCTGGTGGAGCGTGCCCAGAAGTTCTGGCACGAACTGCGGGAAAAAATCTACACCATAGTTGCCGCCAATATTGTAAGGACGTACGACAAGATGCTAAATGTGGCCCAAGATGTGGAGGCCAGTTCGTCTACTCGAACCAAGAGAGAGCACCCAGGATCCAGCAGCAATCACCATGGCAACTTCAAGAGGCCCAACAACAACAACAATAGGTCCTCTCACCAGCAACAGCAGTACAGAGCACCCCAGCAGAACCAATCGAAGACAACCAACTGCACCTACTGCAAGAGGCCCGGGCACACAGCAGAGATTTGTAGGAAGAAGCTGGGACACTGCCTTGCTTGTGGGTCTGCCACCCACCAGGTCAGGGACTGTCCTACTACATTCAACAGAGCTGGACAGCAGAAGGGTCCACTACCTACCAAGCAGCAGCGTTACAACCAGCACAGGACCGGGCAACTTTTGCCTTGGCCATTGAGGAGTCAGAAGCAGAACCAGAACCTGAAGGAGATGTCATCGTAGGTGCCATTTTATTACATTCGCACCCGACTTTAGCCTTATTTCAGTTTTATATCATCGGATTTCATTGATGCATACCATATAGATGTATGGTATAGTAAGACGATCTGTAGAGTGATGACCGGAGAGGGACCTATCCCCATCACATATACTTGCACCTATCCCATCACCATCTCAGGTCATACATTCCTAGCACTCCTTCTAGTTATGTCTCTCCCTAACTACGATGTAGTGTTGGGAATGGACTAGCTGAGCAAGCAACACGCCCTGATAGACTGTCATCGTGGTTGTGTTATCTTTAGTCCACTTGGAGGACCTGAGTTTGAGGTATCTCGAGCACTGGAGAGCATGGGGTGTGTCTTCTACACCTCCATCATAGAAGATTTTGGACCACCCCATCCCCTAATAGAAGAATTCCTAGATGTCTTTCCTGACAACCTACCCGGATTACCCCCTGATCGAGACATGGAGTTCACTATCGATCTAATACCTGGCTCTTCCCCTATTTCACAGGGAAGCTACACAGTCAACCTTAAGGAGGCTAAGGAGATGAAGGACCAGATTGATGAGCTCAAGGCCCAGGGATTTATCAGAGATGGAGCTTCACCCTGGGGATCACCAGTTTTGTTCGTGCCAAGAAGGATGGAACCGTACAGATGTGCATAGATTATCGGGCATTGAACAATATCACCATCAAGAATAAGTACCCTCTGCCCAGGATCGATGACCTTTTCGATCAGCTGAGTAGTGCGAAGGTTTTCTCGAAGATTGACCTCAGGTCAGGATATCACCAGGTCAAAGTACGAGAGGAGAATATTCCGAAGACGACATTCAACACCAAGTATGGACAATATGAATTCTTGATCATGCCCTTCGGACTTACTAATGCCCCAGTTATGTTCATGAATCTCATGAACAAGGTCTTCCATGAGTACCTGGACCAGTTTGTCGTTGTTTTCATCGATGACATTCTGATCTACTTAAAGACCCAGGAAGAGCATAAGAAACACTTGCAGATAGTCTTGGAGACTTTGAGGAAGGAGAAGCTATATGGTAAGCTGTCCAAGTATGATTTTTCTTAGATAAAGTGGATTTTCTTGGACATGTTGTCACAGAAAAAGGGGTATCTGTAGACCCCAAGAAGATAGCAGCAGTAGAATCTTGGACAACTCCCAGCTCAGTTGCGGAGATCATAAGCTTCTTAGACATAGTAGGATATTACAGGAAGTTCGTAAAGGACTTCACAAGAATTGATGAGCCTATGACGAAGCTAACCAGGAAGAACGAAGAGTTTATTTGGACCGAAGCATGCCAGGCGTCATTTGAGGAACTGAAGAGGAGGTAGACAATAGCACCCATTTTGACGTTACCATCAGGATCAGGTGGATTCTCTATCTACAGTGACGCTTCAGGCAAAGGATTGGACTGTGTGCTACAACAACACGGGAAGGTAATTGCCTATGCTTCCCGACAATTACGAAATCATGAGAAGAACTACCCGACGCATGACTTGGAGCTAGCAGCAGTCATCTTTGTCCTGAAGCTTTGGAAGCATTATCTTTATGGCGAGAATGTAGACATATACACATACCACAAAAGTCTCAAGTATGACTTCACTCAGAAGGAGCTCAACATGCGCTAGAGACAGTGGTTGGAGCTTATAAAGGACTTTGATATCAATCTACAGTACCATCTGGGTAAGGCTAATATCGTTGCTGATGCGCTTAGTAGGTACCCGATGCTATGTTTTTAACGAAGAACCGCTATCTGCTAGAAGACATGGAGAAGCTCGAGCTGGAGATTATGCTACCAGAAGAAATCATGTTGAAGCTTGGGCACACAGCTGAAGTTTAGCATGGCATACCACCCACAGACCGACAGCCAGTCCGAAAGGACTATTTAGACGCTTGAGGATATGTTGAGATCATGCGTCCTACAGTTTGTAGGATCTTAGAAAGTTCATCTACACCTGGTAGAGTTCTCCTATAACAGTCGCTACCAGGACATCATTCAGATGACACCGTTTGAGGCGTTATATGGACGTCGTTGCCGCACTCCACTAGCATGGGATGACATTGGTGATCGAGACATGTTGGGGCCAGAGATGGTTACAGATGCAGCTGAGAAGATGAAGATGATCAGAGAGACGCTAAGGATTGAAAAAGACCGCCAAAAGCATTGGAAGGACAGCAGGCGTCGAATCTTGGAGTTTGAGGTCGGAGTTCAGGTATTTGTCAGAATATCACCTACCAGAGGCACAATCAGATTCAGCCAAGCTGGAAAGCTGAGTCCCCGCTGTAACTCCTCTTCCCGAAATTTTATGATATATTTTTTATTTTTTATTTGATTAGTTTACATTTAATTTTTCTATGAATATAGGAGTTGTGACTAAGTCCACAGGTGATTTATGACCATCTTGTGGTCACATGATCTCTAGATAGGGTTTATAAGCATGCTATAGCTATATTATATTTTCCTATAATTTTTAGACATTTTTAGATATTTATTTATTAAAGATATATTTATTTTATTGACTTTCATGAATTACGATAAGGTCATTTGGGGCTATTTTGAGACAAGTTATTTTTATTTAGGTTCTAGGAGGTTAGAAATATTTTCTACAATATTTTAGAATTTTTAGAAATTTTTTATATAATTAAAACCTATAGAAATTATATTTATAGGCTTTGGGAATTTACTGTGAGGTCACATGATGATATTTTGTGTTAAAAATATTTTATTTAGATTCTAGACACTTAGAAATATTTTCTAGAATTTTCTAGAATTTTTCTGGATTTTTCTGCAATTTATTTTGATTTATTTGGACTTAAAATAATTTTTAAATGATTTTCTGAATTAAATAATTAATTACCCAATAATCCACCCAGGGGGCCCACCTGTCGGTGCCCAGGCTGAACCGCCTCTCTCTCTCTCCTATATATATACTATTATATTCGAAACCCTAATAAAATTTCAGCCGTCTTTTTGAGAGAGAGTTCTAGTAGAGATCTCGACTTCCCGAAGCGATTTCCGCCAACTCCGACGTGATTTTCGTACGCCGTTTTTTTTGTTGGATTCGTATCGAGGTAAGCTTTCTGAATATGTAATTTATTTTCGTATATATTATTCCTAAATTTCTGAAAAATTCGTAGAGTGTCGGTTGTCCGAAACTTGACACGTTTCGGTGTTTTCGAGATTCCGGGAGAACCAGAAATCGAAATCACGAACCGTTTGAAGTTTCGGAAAGCTAACACAGAGCTCTACGACATATATTTTTTCCAGAAATTAATTCGTTGATCTAGTATTTTAGTTATTCTGTTGAACTCAGAATTGATCGGTTGATCACCGTTTTGGTCACGATTAGCCATAACGGCGATATCTTTTGACCAAAGCATGATTTTGTGGCACGATTAATTCCAGCGCACTCGTGGCACTGAAATCTACCAAGGTACACTTTCAAAATCTAGAGTTCATAGCGTTTGACTAAATAGTCAACGACACGCCTCGATTTGCGTGCCATGGTTCCTAAAATTGGAAACAAGACTTTTGATGGCCAAACTTGCATATTTAGATTATATTCAGATTATTTTTAGGTTAAATTAGGTTTTTAAGTAAATTATTCTAGAAGTAATTATTATTAGATTAGTAACCCAACTAGCCACTATTCCATGAATTTAGAACTAGAACATTAGAATTGATTTATAGTTTTTGTGCACGGTTCATGGTACGATATGTGTTATAGGTTGACAGCTCCTAGATCGGCATCCTCTCATCCTCGACTTGTGACTACGGTTTGTGCAAGGGCCACAGGCAAGATACCTTGCCTCCCTCTACAGTTTAATTCCATGTTTATAGTTTTCATGTTATTATTGTATTATCATTAGATACTCTATTTGTTATATATTTTATATGATTTATTAGCTTTCTAGTTGACTTGATTTATCTAGTTTCTACATACCGTGTTCACCAGTTTATGGTCTTGCTTGACTTGACAGTGTAGTTATACTGGACTTGATTGTGTCTTGACTGAGTCGTACCTTGTCTCACCAGTACCTTGCTTGAGTCGTGTCATAGAACGAGTACGTGTAATTGAACTGTTAAATCCTTATTATTGTTTCCTTGGCACCAGAGAGTCTACTCGGGACGAGGGTGTTTGCCTTGATCTGTTTACATCCGTGAGTCCACACTCGGGACGAGGATGTCGATTATTTGCACCAGAGAGTCCACACTCGGGACGAGGGTGTTGACTTGACTTGCACCAGAGAGTCCACTCGGGATGAGGGTGTTTACATCAGAGAGTCCACACTCGGGACGAGGATGTTATACTTGCACCAGAGAGTCCACAATCGGGACGAGGGTGCCTTGCCGTGAACTAACCAGAGAGTCCACACTCGAGATGAGGGTTAGTACTAACCAGAGAGTCCACACTCGGGACGAGGGTTAGTGATTAGTTCAAACCTGCGAGTCCACTCGGGGCGAGGGTTTGGTATTCCATTGATATCGTGTTCGCTTGTTCATCCAGCAGTTCAGTTACGTGTAGTTGTTCTCGTATTCCAGTTCATAGTCACCTGTCAGTAGCCACTTGTCGTTAGTCACTTGTTAGCAGTATGGTCATAGTCTCTTACCATGATTAAGTGTCGTTCCTTGTTATATCCTGTTTATATATTATCATGCATGATTAAACTGCTAGATAGGCATGTTTATATGTATCTTGCTATGTCCTCTGAGGACCTGATGATCTCTTCAGGTTTAGCGATTGCATGGAGTTAGTGGCAGAGCGGGATGGTGGATGATTGTGATACATGTCTCAGGTATTTGTTAGTGATAGTACATTATTATCTTTTTGTGCTTTTTATTCCTTATCATGAGATATTCTGCTTATTGATTCAGTTTAGAGACTCTTGTTATACTCTTGGAGTCTTATCGGACATATATGCTTGTGGACTGCAGACCACGACCCATAGTGTCCATTCATGTTTCGTGCACTTATTGTGGATTTGAGATATAGATTAAATTGCCATGATGTGGCAGTATATCCTAGCCTTGACAGCGTTTACGTATTCGAGTCGGGCTGGAGTCCGCTTGATGCGTAGCTGGCTTGCTCACGTGCTTGCATCCGAAAAGCGGGTGCGGGTCGTGATAAGTTTTTTTGGTGGCCCATGCAGGTCAGAGCATATCGTATTGGTTACGTATCTGTACTGATACGAGCCTGCGAATATGACTAAACCTTAGAAATCTCCATCCACTCTGTCTTGAAAATTCTCTTAGAAATTTCTCTACCGTCTTTGAAACCTCGTATTCGTTCTCGATTATTCTTCCTTGCCCTCCCGTACCATTGATTCTCGTCCCTTCCTATTTCGGGGTGACAAATGATCGTGCTGTCTAGAATTCACCAGAGATTCTTAAGTTATAGTATAATATTGCTTGATTTTGAATATTTGGTTGTTTGATAGATATGTGGGGATATAGATGCTATATGGCTTAGATATCTAAGGATAATGACTCTAGCAACTTGATGGAAGGTTATAAAGTTTTAGTGATATACCCTTGAGGGAGTAGCGTGACCAAAGGTGGGTAGAAGTCCTCGAGGTTTCATAATTACAAATGGCTAGGAGAAGGATATAAATTATTTTGAGGAGATTAAGGTAGTAGTAGACTTTGAATTTTAAGGGATAGTTATGAATTAGAATTTCGAGGAAAAAATTATTTTTAAGGTGGGTAGATTTGTAACTCCTCTTCCCAAAATTTTGTGATATATTTTTTATTTTTTATTTGATTAGTTTACATTTAATTTTTCTATGATCATAGGAGTTGTGACTAAGCCCACAGGTGATTTATGACCATCTTGTGGTCACATGATCTCTAGATAGGGTTTATAAGCATGCTATAGCTATATTATATTTTCCTATAATTTTTAGACATTTTTAGATATTTATTTATTAAAGATATATTTATTTTATTGACTTTCATGAATTACTATAAGGTCATTTGGGACTATTTTGAGATAAGTTATTTTTATTTAGGTTCTAGGAGGTTAGAAATATTTTCTACAATATTTTAGAATTTTTCTGAATTTTTTTAGAATTTTCGAAATTTTTTTATATAATTAAAACCTATAGAAATTATATTTTATAGGCATTGGAAATTTACTGTGAGGTCACATGATGATATTTTGTGTTAAAAATATTTTATTTAGATTCTAAACAATTAGAAATATTTTCTAGAATTTTCTAGAATTTTTCTGGATTTTTCTGCAATTTCTTTTGATTTATTTGGACTTAAAATAATTTTTAAATGATTTTCTGAATTAAATAATTAATTACCCAATAATTCACCCAGGGGGGCCCACCTGTCGGCGCCCAGGCTGAACCGCCTCTCTCTCTCCTATATATATACTATTATATTCGAAACCCTAATAAAATTTCAGCCGCCTTTTTGAGAGAGAGTTCTAGTAGAGATATCGACTTCCCGAAGCGATTCCCGCCAACTCCGACGTGCCTTTCGTGCGCCTTTTTTTTTGTTGGATTCATATCGAGGTAAGCTTTCTGAATATGTAATTTATTTTCGTATATATTATTCCTAAATTTCTGGAAAATTTGTAGAGTGTCGGTTGTTCGAAACTTGACACGTTTCGGTGTTTTCGAGATTCCGGGAGAACCAGAAATCGAAATCACGAACCGTTTGAAGTTTCAGAAAGCTAACATAGAGTTCTACGACATATATTTTTTTCCAGAAATTAAGTCGTTCATCTAGTATTTTAGTTATTCTGTTGAACTCAGAATTGATCGGTTGATCACCGTTTTGGTCACGATTAGCCATAACGGCGATATCTTTTGACCAAAGCGTGATTTTGCGTCACGATTGATTCTAGCGCACTCGTGGCGCTGAAATCTACCAAGGTGCACTTTCAAAATCTAGAGTTCACAGCGTTTGACTAAATAGTCAATGGCACGTCTCGATTTGCGTGCCATGGTTCCCAAAATTGGAAACACGACTTTTGATGGCCAAACTTGCATGTTTAGATTATATCCAGATTATTATTAGGTTAAATTAGGTTTTTAAGTGAATTATTCTAGAATTAATTATTATTAGATTAGTAACCCAACTAGCCACTATTCCATGAATTTAGAACTAGAACATTAGAATTGATTTATAGTTTTCGTGCACGGTTCATGGTGCGATATGTGTTATAGATTGACAGCTCCTAGATCGGCATCCTCTCATCCTCGACTTATGACTGCGGTTTGTGCAAGGACCACAGGCAAGATATATTGCCTTCCTCTACAGTTTAATTCCATGTTTATAGTTTTCATGTTATTATTGTATTATCATTAGATACTCTATTTGTTATAGATTTTATATGATTGATTAGCTTTCTAGTTGACTTGATTTATCTAGTTTCTACATACCGTGTTCACCAGTTTATGGTCTTGCTTGACTTGACAGTGTAGTTATACTGGACATGACCGTGTCTTGACTGAGTTGTACCTTGTCTCACCAGTACCTTGCCTGAGTCATGTCATAGAACGAGTACGTGTAATTGAACTGCTAAATCCTTATTATTGTTTCCTTGGCACCAGAGAGTCCACTCGGGACGAGGGTGTTTGCCTTGATCTGTTTACATCCGTGAGTCCACACTCGGGACGAGGATGTCGATTATTTGTACTAGAGAGTCCACACTCGGGACGAGGGTGTTGACTTGACTTACACCAGAGAGTCCACTCGGGACGAGGGTGTTTACATCAGAGAGTCCACACTCGGGACGAGGATGTTATACTTGCACCAGAGAGTCCACACTCGGGACGAGGGTGCCTTGCCGTGAACTAACCAGAGAGTCCACACTTGGGACGAGGGTTAGTACTAACCAGAGAGTCCACACTCGGGACATTAGTGATTAGTTCAAACATGTGAGTCCACTCGGGGCGAGGATTTGGTATTCCATTGATATCGTGTTTGCTTGTTCATCCAGCAGTTCAGTTACGTATAGTTGTTCTCGTATTCCAGTTCATAGTCACCTGTCAGTAGCCACTTGTCGTTAGTCACTTGTTAGCAGTATGGTCGTAGTCTCTTGTCATGATTAAGTATCGTTTCTTGTTATATCCTGTTTATATATTATCATGCATGATTAAACTACTAGATAGGCATGTTTATATGTATCTTGCTATGTCCTCTGAGGACCTGATGATCTCTTCAGGTGTAGCGATTGCATGGAGTTAGTGGCAGAGCGGGATGGTGGATTATTGTGATACATGTCTCAGGTATTTGTTAGTGATAGTACATTATTATCCTTTCGTTGTTTTCATTCCTTATCATGAGATATTCTGCTTATTGATTCAGTTTAGAGACTCTTGTTATACTCTTGGAGTCTTATCGGACATATATGCTAGTGGGCTGCAGACCACGACCCATAGTGTCCATTCATGTTTCGTACACTTATTGTGGATTTGAGATATAGATTAAATTGCCATGATGTGGCAGTATACCCTAGCCTTGACAGCGTTTACGTATTCGAGTCGGGCTGGAGTCCGCTTGATGCGTAGCTGGCTTGCTCACGTGCTTGTATCCGAAAAGCAGGTGCGGGTCGTGATACCCGCTATATTGGTCCGTTTGAGGTACTGAGCAGGATTGGCGAAGTATCATACAAAGTGGCTCTACCACCCATCTCGAAGGCGTGCACAACGTCTTCCACGTATCTCAGCTGAGGCGTTACGTACCGGAACCGAGCCACGTGGTCGATCATTCAGAACTGGAAGTTGGACCCAGCCTCACCGTGCCAGAGCAACCAGTGGAAATCATAGACTGCATGGAGAGGAGATTGAGGCGTGCAGTGATCCCACTAGTCAAGATAGCTTGGCGTCACCACTCCCCAAGCGAGGCTACCTGGGAGCGAGAGGACGAGACAAGGGAGAAGTATCATCATCTTTTGTAGGTTTGTTCTAAACCCTCTCTTTCACTATTGGTAGAAATTTATATATATATATATATATATATATATATATATATATATATATATATATATATATATATATATATATTGGCTATATATATATTTCCAAGCTCCCTAGCCCAAGTGGTTAGGGAGGGGGGGCTCACTTGAGGGAGGTCCCAAGTTCGAGCCCTCTCGTGGGCATGGGATGGCTGGGTGGTCGCGGGGCGGCCACGGTCCCAAGCTGGCTGCCTCAAGAAATGGACATCATATATATATATATATAAACAAAAGAAAAAGAAAAAAAGAGTTGAGTATCTCGCAAGATTCTGAGAATCTCGCGAGATACACAAACTGAAATTCTTCCGCAGCCTAAAACCCCCGTAGACCCAATAATATCAACTTCCTCCTTCCTATATAAACACAACAGGGAGACATAAAAAGTAAGGAAACCCTAACCCTAAACTAACTTAGCACCACCCTAGACCCCGCCATACCTTGCTGGCGTCAGCGCACTGCTGCGGTAGCTGTCAGCCGCCTGAGACGTGCACAGAATGCATAGCAGCAGCAGGGTGCACAACAACAGTATTCTGCTCAGGCGTCTTCGCGGCTCATTTTCTCGAAGCGTGGTCGACTGATTTTTGATCTGTCTCTTCAAGTACGAACACAACCTATATGTCTATAAGTCCCTTTAATTAGTTTTTATTTTTCTACCATAGATAGTCCGAGAAATCGACGCCAACCTTGCGAAAAAATTGTTCCAACCAAACAAAATTTCGATTTCAAGAGCCCGTATGGGAAGGCAGATTTCTGCCAAACCCTAGAGAAATTTTGAAATCTATTTCAATATAATTATAAACTATAGAAACAGGATTAAAACCCTGTTATTAATTTTAATTCTAGTTGATTATACAGTGAGATAAATCAGTAGGAAATTATGGAAAAACCAACGAAAACTGTTTCAAAATTTAGAAAAAACCACAAATACGGGATCCGTCCCAATAAACCTGGCGACTTGGTCACAACCCGTGAGCACTGAAAGATGTATACGGATGTTGTGGACGTGTGGGCTTCGACGGAACTCGAATTGGTTGCGTGTGCGCGACGATTTCGAGGCGTATCGGTTGAGGTACATCGTATCGGCCCCTTTAACAAAAACCTAATTACTTTGTGCACGTTTGTCACCTCGCAACGAAACTTGTGCCTCTGGACTCGTATTATTTTTTTGGTCCTCTGAGCCAAGTTTTTTCTGATTCTGAGAAGATTGATCGAAATGCTATTTTGACGGGCCCACGACCCAATTCAACGGACGATTTTGTGCACGGCTCATCGGAATCAAAATTTGGACATAGTGTTGAGTTCATATTGAAAAATGGACTCGGAGGTATATAATTTGACTACTTTAGATGCCATAGGTTTCGGCACATTTTTTGGTGCAAAGCGGGTCCAACGGTGGACACTGTTTGACCCAAAATTACAGTTTTACCTATGTGTCCAGAATTGGACTTATGTGTAGTCAAATTTAGACATTTTTTTTTATTCCAAACACGTTGGTGATGTCTATTTCAGCATACGGGGATGTTTGCGAAAGTTCAGATTTTGTGGCTCACTAATTTTACTAGTTGCTTATTTGGACGTAGACGATTCTACACCAGACAAATACACCTTGCCAAACATTACATTATTTACATGCTTTTTATATTGATATTATTTTATGTCTTACTTGGTTACATATTTTTCCTACTTTATGTCATGGTGATTTTCTAGTTTTACGTGCACGTAGATTGTTGCTCCTTCTCCATATTACTTGTCCTATTTTTCTTATCTTGTTTATGTTTAGTAATATTATTTCTTAGTCTATGCCATGTTCCCTTGACATGGTTAGCCTGAACTTGACATATTTGACTTGACTTGCTTGACTCATAGCTTTATGCGAGGACCTTGTTATAGACGTGTTTATACTTGACCACTCTCAATCGTTAGCAACCACCAGGCTGCGATTGAGACTTACTATAGGTCTGCAATCTATAGGGTCGTTAGTAATCACCGTGCTACGGTTTATCTTGATTTTCTTTTATTCACATTTATTAGCATGATTTTTGATGCATGCCATTTCTTTTATGTTTTATTTCTTATTTTGTACTTTATTTAGTCTTTACTTCCTTATATTATTTATATCATTCCTTGCATGTTATTTACTGTCAAAGTAGGCTTGTATATTATGTATCTTGCTAGTCCCCTGAGGACCTGGTGATCTCTTCGGGTATTAGATGAAATATCAAGGTATATCACATTGATGGATAATGGTTGCTTCACCAAGACTTCATGTATATTTAGTCGATGTTGTTATTATCCTCTTCCTTATTTATATTTTGTCTTATATTTGATTCTCGCTGTTATTATAGACTAATCTTTTGCAAGCTTCATTTTCTTTTAGCTTATTCATGATAAATGTGTTATTGGGGATCAACTTTAACATATTTATCTATTCTAGAAACAATGTATTACGGTCTGATCAGCCTTAGTGCACTTGATTCATTATTGTTGTGGATATTTAGTGGATTGAGATATAGTTGATTTAGAACAACAAGACAGTTTATACGTACTCGAGCTGGACTAGAGTCCTCTCGATACGTAGCTGGCATGTATACGATTTCCTAGTCCTACGTATTTTGGGACTGGACATTACATATATTTTTGGTGGCCCATGCAGGCCAGTTAGCCGTTTTGGTTACGTTACTGTTCCGAGCGGGACTGCGAATATGATTAAACCCTTAGGAATCTCAATCCACAGCTACCTTGACAATTCTTTTTGAAATTTCTCTACCGTCCTTCAACTTCATATTTTCTCTCGACCATTCTTCCTTTGCTTTCTCGTACCATTTCTTCTCGTCCCTTCCTATTTCGGAGTGACGAATGATCATGCTTTATAGAATTTATCAGAAATTCTTAAGTTATAGTGTAAGTTAGTTTGCTTATTGAATTTTGGTTGCTTGATAGATAGGAGGGGATTAGAGATGCCATATGTCACTGATATCTAGTGGTATGGATTTTGCAACTAGTATGCGAGGGTTATAAAATTTTAGGGCATCAGGTGGTTGATGGGGGTAGTATGACCAAATGTGGGTAGATATTCTTAATATAGAAATAAATATATGATCATACTAGGTTCCACACTTATAGTAGTTGTTGGCCCAATGATTGTATCATGTTTTTGAATATGGTTAATATGTTAAGTTTAGCATTTCATTATCACTAATCTTCATACTATCACTGTAGCACTTCTACTTATACTTATACCTTTGGTGATATGTGCCTATTGGTTTACATATTAGTGATATGAGCTTATCTATCTTAAATTTAATCGGGTTGCCAAAATCAAAACTATGTTTTTGATTGTGGTCATTCAATTAAGTTCAATCATTATGATATCACTAACATTTATGCTATCACCTTAGCACTTATACTTAAACTCAGCATTGTCCTAATGTGCATTAAACTTATCATACTTGCTACTATGTATATTGCTTTATTCGTCTAACATGTACATGCAGAAAAGCAATAAGCAAGATCAATGTGGACATATGCAATGAAGAAATCATGGTGGGCCAAAGACGACGGATCCCACAAGATTTCTTTGAACCACCCGACGACATCTCCGGAGCCACGCACTCGGGGGTTCCGCTGCCCGGTCAGCGGACGGAGGTCGAGGGGGCAGCGCCCCTCATCGGGGGTTCGGGGGCGAAGCCCCCGAAAGGTATTCAGTTTTCACAAACTGGATATCTTTAGACAGCTGCCGCCAAAGAAAAAAGCCAGCACCTATCAAAGGAAGAAGCCAAGCCATGCCATCATCATTTCAAGACTCTGAAGAAGCCTCCACCTGCTACAGTATTTCTGGAGTCTGTAATGAGTCTTAGGAATAATTATAAACACAAGAAATGGATGGCAAAATCGAAAGCTAGGGTAAAAATTAGCCTAGAATCATTTTTGGATGAAAATCGGCAAACCGACGGTATACCGATTTTGTTCACAGAAAGTTTCTGTCTACAAAATCGGCATACCGACGGAATACCGATCTATACCGACGGTATACCGATTCAGTAACGTTGAAAATCCAACGGTCGGATTTCTAACATTTAATGATCCCAACGGCTATATTTCTAGCCGTTGCAATTCCAGACCGGTATTCCGACGGTATGCCGGTTCCAACCGACGGTATACCGATCGCTGACTGAAAAGTTGCCTTTGAGCTCTTTTCAATGCTTTGGTTATAAATAGCCTTGAACCCCTTCATTCAAGGTTGATGCTTTGAGCCTAAAAATTTCTAAACCACCAAAGCCTATCCACAAACAACTCTACAAAGCTTTTATTTGCCATCCACAAATTGTGTTAGAATTTTTGAGTTGAAAAGTAAGATCTTCATCTTGTTGTATAAGGAGATCAAAACCTATTGTGAAAGGTTGAAGTTGGAGAGTCTTCGGATCTCGGTTGAAGTTGGAGAGTCTTCGTATCCAAACTCTCGGTTGAAGTTGGAGAGTCTTCGTATCCAAACTCTCGGTTGAAGTCGGAGAGGCCTTCGGACTAAAGCTCTCGTGTAAGAAGTTGGCGAGTTCTTTGGATCCAAACTCGTGTGTAACTATTTACTCAAATAGTGGATTAAAGCCGGAGAGAGTTCCGGGACTGGAGTGCCCCTTGGAGGATACCAGTATATATCGTGTGTCGGTATTGTTGTTGCTTCTTCTCTTGCACTTATATTTTTTAAATTGCCCATTAGCTTGTGCTAAGTGCTTGATTAGTTAGCTTGACCCTATTCACCCCCCTCTAGGGTTCCTACAGTAGTCACTCGATCAAGAATAGAGTGGTAGTTTTAGTGTAAAGATTGTCTACAAGAAGAATCTAAACATAGCCTAACACAATCCATTTATATCATATCCTATCAGTTGTATAGTTAGGATTAGACAGAATAGTAGGTATCACTTAGCTTGGTCAGGTAAAAGTAAGACTTATATAATTGTGATAATGATATGGTTAGAAGGACAAGCCTTCAACATAATCGTTGCAAGACCGTCAGTACCAAAAAGAGCGACTAGAAATAACCATCTATAATTTTACGATAGAGATGTTCCAAAATCAAATTGTTTATGATTGATTATTACTTGAGTTATTAGGAGACACCGTGACCTAGCATATCCCTTGAACTATTCCTAGTTACACTAACGCGATTCTTCGTTAGTGAGCCTTATTTTAATTTCGATGACGAAATTCTTTTAAGGTGGGTAGATTGTAAGCACCCTAATTTTTGGAAATTATTTTTTCTTTATTTTATATGATTTTTTATTTATTAAATTAGATTTTATTTTTGATTATGACTATTGATGTACTTTTCCATAGCTTTGATTTTTGGAGCATAAGAAATGCCAACCTTTCAAAACTTCCTTTATGAGTTTTGAAGTAGACGAGTCCACCTTCAACTTGATATGTCATGTCCCATCCAAAATTTTCTCCTAACATTCTTTTGACTTCGCACAACTTCGAGTCAAATTTAGGCCATTTGATTATTTATCGTAATTCTAGACCTGACTTCCAACGTGAGTTCGAAACTCAGCATAGATCAAAATTATTTGACCCAATATATGATTTTGATCCATTTTGAGCCTACGACACACATGCCAAGAGTGTGCCACTCAATTGTGTCACGACCCACACCCAGTGTAGGGGCACGAGAAGTGGGTACGTCCAGCCTACGCCGCAGTATCGGCGGTAGAACGCTGTCCTAGGTCACATACATCTAACAGTTATAAGGTACATGTACAATATATACGCTCCGAATGGAGGACAATATAGAAATGTACAACTCAATCACAGCTAAGGTAAAAAATACGATGAAATAGATAGATATAAAAGTCGCCAAAAGAAATACAATAGGAGAAGAAGTCTAAGTATCTAAGATAATATCTCCACAACATCCAGAATAACAAAATCCCAAATAAGTACATAATGTATCCAAAATAAGACAAGATAATAAAGTAAGATAACTAGTCTAGCTAACTAGCCTAGACTACTGGGGTAATGTCCTCTGCAAGGACTGGGTCCTCCTGGGAGTCCAGCTCACAGGTGTCATCTAGGCCTGCTCCGTAGTATGTAGGACAGAACTCCTCAATGTCATCTGTAATATTTCAATAGGTCCAGTCAGGACAGGAACGAGCATAATACATCTCACGCAGTTCATAATATGACAGGAAATGTAAGCATGCTATAGAGTAAGATACATGAAACGCTGAAGAATATATATGAAGTAAAAGAGATGACTGTAAAAAAATATCTACTATAAGTAAAGAACTAACAGTGGCTAGTGATGTAGAGTACAAGATAAACATGTGAACGGCTTGAATTTACACATGATTATTCTAAGAGTTTGCACATGATTACACTACTTTGGAATTGCTCACATGACCATTTATACTCCCCCGTATCCCAATCAATACACAAGGATCCAGATAAGTTATGTTATTGTACATGATTTCACATGGGGGCCTATAAATGGGTGCACATGAAGTATACATGAGGGACTCTGTGAACATGAGAGTACATGAATCACAAGAGTGCACATGAATGGTGAAAGCACCGGAGTACATGATGAAAGTAAAACTCACATGACATGACGTAACCCGATGCTCCCGAGGGGGATAACATCTCATGAAGGGATCCATATAGTACCAATCCGTGTTAACAACGTGACAGCATCAAGTAAAGTAATCTAGATCATAAATATAAATCCTATCAAGTATGAAACGGTCAGAGAATGTACTCGCCTGATATCCTGAGTATCCGATGAGTATACATGTCCAGACAGAGTAGATGAGTCCTATTTAGAATAACACAGGTCACAACATATCCAGAATGGTAATATTAAACTTTACAATGCATTCTATATGAATTCTAGGTCATTCTAGACTAAAGTCAACTCTTGGTCAACTCTAGTCAACTTCACTAGTTAAACTAGGTCAACTACGCCAATCAAGTCTCACTAAGCCTAACCAACCCTAGGCTAGCACTCAAACACAATCAAAGGCAAAACAAGTTATCACACACACAAATATAAACTATGTATATTTATAACTATACAATACATATATATAGGCATTCATATAGGCTAGTGCCTAAACACAAGCAAGGCACAAACATGGTATACATATAAATAGGGGTGAGTGTGTGTCACACATTGTAGTGGATATTGATATCGTGTGCGTGTTATATAGGCATACCTGTGTAGTGTGTGTGTGTACAAGTTATGAGTATATCAGTGAGTGGCATGTGTGTGTATACAGTTTCATAGTGTGTGTGTGTGTGTGTGTGTATAGGTTATGAGTGTATTAGCGAGTGACGTGTGTGTGTGTATTGGGGTTACTTACAAGGGTTAAGGATACATGGTGTCAACATTGTATGTGAATATGTGTATGTGGGTGTGTACAGGTTATGAGTGATAGAGAGTGTGTGTGAGTGTTTGTGAACAAGTTACATGTGTTCTCGGGTTCAGTCAAAGCAGCAAGTACCATGTGTGTGTATAGTGTCATGTACACTAGTTTATAGTGTGTACAGAACATGGTAGGGAAGAGTTGAGGTTTGGGTTTGTGTGTACAACAGTGAGATGGTCACATCTCAGGAAAAATATACCATGTAACCTCAATTCAGCTCATTACATATAGGTCTAAACCATCATTTCATAAATGTACAAAACCTGGTATCAGTAATCAACAGTTCTTTTCGAAATCAAACCCAAATGTGTAAACATGCATCTCATATATATATATATATATATATATATATATATATATATATATATATATATATATATATATATATATATATACACATGTTAACATTACAATTTAATCATCAATTAACAATTTAAATTAATATTAAAACTCTGAAAATCCTAGGAAAACTGAACATGTATCAGTAATATGGGTAAACCGTAAATTCGAAACTCAAAATTCAGTAGTGATCCAAATCAGGGTGATCAAAGTGTTCTCCATATGTGTGCATATCAGGGGGAAGTGTTCGTGTCCTAGCAAGTGGACACGAAGGTGTCCAAACTCTCAAAACACAGAAATAGTGAACACAGTATCAGTCTCCTCGTACGGCCGTGTCTCGTCCTCGTGGACACGACACAGGCCACGTGGAGTCATGTGCTCATGCCCACACCTAGCCCAGGTGTAGGGCTACACATTCGAGTTCCTGACATGTCACCACGACGTGTCTAGATGAGACACGAAGGCCGTATCAGAGTCGCCAAACCGACTGTGCACGTACAGTAAAAAACCGGTGCGCGTGTCCGTGCTCCCTCGACACGACACGAGGTCGTGTCAAACTCGAGGGGTGTGCTGACAGAGGTTGCCCCTACCTCCGTGCCAAGTGGCACATGTCCACGTGGCGTGTATGAGGAAAAAAAAACCCTCGAGCAGCAGGGCACTGCTCACAGTGTGCTGCGAGCGTGTTCGTGTCATATTTGGACACGGACACGACTCGATATTCAGCTCAGTCGTATAGGAATCCAAAGAGCACATGAAGCTCTACAAACCAGTTCAAAAAGAATTCAAAAACAACAATAAAATCGCCATTGAGGTATTTCATCAAACACCTATAATCCTACACTGATACGTGTCCGATACGGACACCAAATCAACACGAATTTCTACCAACTTTTCCTACAGCTAGGGGACACCTAGATGGATGCATCTATGGAATTAAATCAGGATTTTAAGGTGACTTGTAGGGATTACCTATAGAGAGCCAATCTCCAAGAAAAAGTCCCAAATAGTGAAGTCTTCTTCCTCAAGCAATGTCCCAATGAGCTCCCCTCCTTGCAAGCTAGCCTCCTTCTTCTTCTACTCCAGATTTGGAATCAAATGCAAAAGATTGGGATTAATTTGGTGGAGGAATGATGAAAGGGGGAAGAAATTAGGGTTTCCTAAAGGAGAATTTCTAAAAGAGGCAAGTGGTTATGAAGAGACATTATATAGGCTGAAATTAGGTGATAATTG
>JANAVB010009598.1:6255334-6284442 GCA_029216955.1 Iris pallida
CGGTTTAGAGGCACGAGCCACGGTTGGTTCAGTGGAAAGTTATCCACGGTCGGTCGATACTTAAGGAAACACGTTATGTTCAAGTTAAGTTGGAAGGCTAGGCAGTAGCTGTTCCCTGAGTAACAAAGAACGTTAAGTCTAAGCGATGGTTAGTCGCCGAGAGGAAATATGTCGGGACTGTGGTTCAGTCGCCGAGGCAACCCTGGTTTGGGGCTCTGCAAAAGAAGTGTGAAAAGAGGAAAGAGTAAAGCAAAGGAACTAAGTGATGATGATGAGTCCATGCATTACGTTAAGTCTAGAAGTTAGCATAGGCGCGTGGTCATGGACAACTTGTCGACAAGGGCGATGATTTCTTCGAGCGGCAACCCGGGGCCCACGGGACCGACTCGACCTAGGAAGAAACAGGTATAGCCGAGCTGGGTAATAGGCAATCGGTAAGACGGGGACTTGCATCGGGGCTCGCTACTTGCGTTGCAAGGGTCCCGTATTACCAGGCTATGTCCACGATGGCTAGTTAATGCCAGTGACCTTTCATATAGATGTGTCGGCACGGGCGGCAATCCGCGTGTGTGCCTTTGGATTGGGTTGAATGTGTATGCAGTTAGAAGACACAATGTTTGGGCCTAAGATTTGGCTATACGAAGGCGGCGTGCTTCGGCACGAGATGTGGCATCGAGTGTTAAGTTGTTGGCATAGAGTTGCATGAGTTAGGCTTGAGCTGTCGCGAGTTAAGTCGATAAGGGCCGTAGGGCTAGTTGTGTGATGTTACGTTGAGACGTTGGGCTCGGCCTCGAAATATGAGGCACGGTCGCGTTGTCACAACACAAGTGTAAGCGAGACTAAGCGAGGAGGCGCTGCCTCGAAGATATTAAAGCACGAATCGAGTATGGCAAGACCGAGTCGTTACGTCCCAGAGTTTGGCACGAAAGATAAGTATAAGTCGGTGCGTCGACAATGCAAGCACGAGAAAGGTCTAGAGGCAAGGAAATGGAGTCCTTCGTGTAGTTGCGTCTCTGATTATGGCCGTAAGGCAAACACGACTTGATAGGCTAACGTTGTTGGCACGAGGAGTAGTCTAGTGACAAGTATGAGTTAACGTTGACATTGCAAGCACGGGATGGTTTCGATACACAAGTTGTGCTAAGGCGCTGGTCCTAAAACTGATCCTAAGGCAAGAATAGAAAGACAATCGAAAAAGGGTTTATGTTGTACAAAGTAAATAAAACGTGTAGGTTTTGTATGGGTGGGCAAGGAGCTCACTCCACCAGTACAGTGTACTGACACCCACACAGTGTTTCATGTGCAGGCACAGGTAGAAGCTCGTGGCGCGGAGCTCGCTTGGATGCGTCGAGGCACGGAGTTCCTTGGCGATTCGAAGCGTGCGGCCGCGTGGATTGAAGACTTATACGGGACATAATGTATGGACATCGCCTTCCGAAGCTTCCGCTGGATTCAAGTATTGTATCGAGAGATGAGAGAGAGAGCAGAATGACTTGTAAACGAGAGAAAAGTGAGCACGAGAGACTTGTAATTTGGCCTTGCGCCCACAGATGTAATCTTGTATTCAATATCAATAAAAGAGCTTCTTTTGAATGACTTGTGTGAATGTGTTACTTGTTCTTAAATTCCGCTGCATGTTTCAATAATTCTGCTAAGGACTTCTGTGCGACGACCCCGTCGCCGCCGATGTAATCGGCCGTTATGAAACTGCCTTGCACGAGCGCAATCTAGGTTCGTGCGGCATCACGCCTTAGCGAGGACGATCGCTCCTACGGGAGCGGGACGTGACATAATGGTATCAGAGCACGGCTTTACGTCCTTGGACCGTTGATTGAATTCTTTAACTTCGATGTTTCCGCAAAACTCTGTTGCTTCCGCAAGTTGTTATCGTTGGTGCGCTCTCTCTCAAATGTCCCTCGGCATGTCCATACAATAAGTCTAAATATTTTCGAAAGCTCGTACAAGCGTTCAATCTAACGCATCGGTAGGCCGTTGCCAAATGCGTCGATAGGGCCTTTGTGCCGAACGTTGCAAACTTGACTCGATAGAAAACATGTGCTAATGTTAGCAAGTCGCGTGCATGCCTAATTAGTCCAACGTCGACCCTAGCAATTGAGCGTGCAAACTCGGAATATAGTCCACATGGAATGGCTATGCACACGGCCTTTTGGCTAAGTTGTGTTTCGCGTCGCGCTCCTCGACCCTTGGTGCAAACGAGTCGCGAGCGACATTAAGTATTGCCCGGTCGGGAATGGAGATATACTTAGGGTGTCTATCGATAGGGAACGCTATCAGAATAATGCTTAGGCGTACTGGGAAGATTGATTTGGATTTCGAGGAAATAGTGCGAACGACTTAGTGCGTCGATACGACGCGAGCGACTACGCTAGCAATTCGTCGAACGAATCTGAAGGATGTCTTAGCGAATGACGCGAACGTGATTGAGGACTAGATCGTATGGCTTGAATCCGAGTGGTGTATGTGATAGGTTCGGAGAAGAATAAGAATGAGTGTCGACGACTAGTCGAGTGGCTCGAATCCGAGTGGTGTATGGTTCATCTTGGAAATTGTTCGAGTGAATATTGAGGATTACGAGTATGTCGGCGAGACGATGCGATCGCGCAAAGCCTTAGAACGTATCACGCTTAGTTGGTCGTGACTTCGAATGTCCCGAACGAGCCATCTCGTTCGGACAACTTGTGAATGAGCAACGCGAATTAGAAAACGTTTCGGAACGATGAATGAAATTGAATGGTCTTAATCGAGGAAACTTAGAGGATCGTGCGTGCGGTATCGGATTGATGCAAATGAAATGTGACTTGAGTTTTGTATAACGATCTTGAAACGAGCTTGAGGAAAAGCGACTGAACTTGATCTTGAGTATCGAGAAAATTGAGGAATATCCAGTTCGGACGACAGCATCAATGCACGACTCGAAATTGGTTGCAAGGAAGATCATCAGGTTACGCATATCGTCAATGGTATTGAGGCGTATCAAAGATCTATATGCGATAACTCGGGGGTACTCTGACTCGGCAAATGACGATCGTGCAAATATCATTGTTCCGATGGATGTTATAATCGAGATGTTAAAAATGTGTCGAGGAAAAGATAGACTTGGCTCGAGGATTTTCTAAGTTGAATGAATGACGATCGAACTTGGCTTGGATGAAAACTGGAATGTTTGGATTTGCTTTGTCGATAACCACAACATTGACGTTCTTGTCTTATGCGAGCGCTACTCCAGCCTCGCACATGCGTCACGCCAATTAGGGCGATCACTCTGCGTGAGCGCTGGTATGGTGATTCATACAGCGGGAGTGGTCGAACTTGCACGGTGCGACAATTTGTGCTTCGACTTGTGGTTTGACGCGAAGATAGACTCGAGATTGAATTGGTGTGCTTGTCGATTGAACTTGAGGATTGAGTAGGTCCAATCCGCGTATCGAGAATGAATGAGTCTAAACTCAAACAAGAGTTACGCCCCGATGAGAATGATTATTCTGCGGGAGCGTTGCATGGTGATTCATGAACCACCGCGGATTATCAGACTCGCGTGAGATTGGGGCGCAACGTATTGTCGAGCAAGACGACCTCGTGATCGAATACATGAATTGGTTAGAATTGCTGAATTGAAGGGATTCGAATATACGCAACGCGTGCCGTAATGCGAATTAGGTGATCGTGCTCGATGTTTAGAGATCTGAGTGACGCGAGCTTGGGGAGAAGATCCCGTATGATCGACTCTGGTTTGACCCTAGGATTGGGGTCAGTGTTGGCATTATTGTTGGGGAACTATGATTCCAATCCTGACATTGACTTAGCCTCGAAAAGAAATAGCCTAGCGGTTAGGCGAGACGCCCTGTTTCAAGTGTTAGCAATCGGAAGGATTGATCTTGAGGATTGGCATGCATGGAAATCACGAATATAGGAAACCCTGCTCACGAGACTCGGCTGACATGCATATATTTCAGGGACGCCTGGGTATGTGTACGATGCGACTCGAGTGAGAATGACAATTCTCTATCATGCGGCTTAGCTGAATGCATGTATTTTGGGGACGCTTGGAATGCGTGCACGATCCAGCCAAGTGATACGACGAGTTCAAGCAAGGCTTGAAAGATGGGAGTGTGTCGAGATCTTGAAATTATGTTAACGGAAAGATTGATAGTCGTGCGAGCGTGGCTCGGAATCGAGGAAACGCGTAAGCGAAATGTGTACGAATTAGTCTCGGCCATAGAAATGGTAGGATGACTTGCCTTCAGGAAAGTCTCGAGGACGAGACTTGTTCTGAGTGGTGTATGATGTAGTGCCCCGTCCCGCAAAGTCAATCGGAGGAATCGAAACGCCGACGGCGTTCGGACTTAGCCTTGCAACGGCTTGCTCGGAGACATCGCTCAGGTGGGGTAGTTTCGGTGAACTCTCCTCATCTTTGTCTTTACATAATAAATCGTGTTTTCAACTTGCACTGGTAGGCTAATCTAAAAGCTACGCACCAACATAGCTAAGGGCATAATCCCGTCGGGTCAGAATATCTTAGAACATGAAAAATGATCCCACGGTCAAAATAGAAGTCGGCTCAGCGTGCTTTCAAATGACACTCGATCCTTCGATCCCGTGGCTTGGGAGAAGGAAGCTGGCTTAAGTCGTTAAGTTGCCCCGATACTTGAAATAGCCTAAGTCATAGGCGTCGCCTGCGTGAATGCTTGGTAAAGCATGCACGGTCCTGTCCCGCAAGGCTTGGCATAGCCTTCGCACGTCCCGCAAGTTAAGTCGTCTCGCACGGCTCGTTGGCTTAAGTCTAGGCACCCAAAAAGTCGGTTGTCCAAGTCGACCCCGTGCTTAGCACGTTCCCTCGGTGCGTAGCTCGGCGTAGCCCTTATTCGTCGAGTCGTTGCCCGAATAAGTTAAGACAAGTGTTGCGTTGGGCTATCAAACCCATTTCTAAGTACTGTCCCGCTCTATCTGCGGTTGTCAAGTCGCGTAGTCCCTTGAGAACAAGGCCCGTCACATGGAGTATGACTCGGACGATAGCGTTGCGTAGAACACGAGTCGGTTTAGAGGCACGAGCCACGGTTGGTTCAGTGAAAAGTTATCCACGGTCGGTCGATACTTAAGGAAACACGTTATGTTCAAGTTAAGTTGGAAGGCTAGGCAGTAGCTGTTCCCTGAGTAGCAAAGAACGTTAAGTCTAAGCGATGGTTAGTCGCCGAGAGGAAATATGTCGGGACTGTGGTTCAGTCGCCGAGGCAACCCTGGTTTGGGGCTCTGCAAAAGAAGTGTGAAAAGAGGAAAGAGTAAAGCAAAGGAACTAAGTGATGATGATGAGTCCATGCATTACGTTAAGTCTAGAAGTTAGCATAGGCACGTGGTCATGGACAACTTGTCGACAAGGGCGATGATTTCTTCGAGCGGCAACCCGGGGCCCACGGGACCGACTCGGCCTAGGAAGAAACAGGTATAGCCGAGCTGGGTAATAGGCAATCGGTAAGACGGGGACTTGCATCGGGGCTCGCTACTTGCGTTGCAAGGGTCCCGTATTACCAGGCTATGTCCACGATGGCTAGTTAATGCCAGTGACCTTTCATATAGATGTGTCGGTACGGGCGGCAATCCGCGTGTGTGTCTTTGGATTGGGTTGAATGTGTATGCAGTTAGAAGACACAATGTTTGGGCTTAAGATTTGGCTATACGAAGGCGGCGTGCTTCGGCACGAGATGTGGCATCGAGTGTTAAGTTGTTGGCATAGAGTTGCATGAGTTAGGCTTGAGCTGTCGCGAGTTAAGTCGATAAGGGCCGTAGGGCTAGTTGTGTGATGTTACGTTGAGACGTTGGGCTCGGCCTCGAAATATGAGGCACGGTCGCGTTGTCACAACACAAGTGTAAGCGAGACTAAGCGAGGAGGCGCTGCCTCGAAGATATTAAAGCACGAATCGAGTATGGCAAGACCGAGTCGTTACGTCCCAGAGTTTGGCACGAAAGATAAGTATAAGTCGGTGCGTCGACAATGCAAGCACGAGAAAGGTCTAGAGGCAAGGAAATGGAGTCCTTCGTGTAGTTGCGTCTCTGATTATGGCCGTAAGGCAAACACGACTTGATAGGTTAACGTTGTTGGCACGAGGAGTAGTCTAGTGACAAGTATGAGTTAACGTTGACATTGCAAGCACGGGATGGTTTCGATACACAAGTTGTGCTAAGGCGCTGGTCCTAAAACTGATCCTAAGGCAAGAATAGAAAGACAATCGAAAAAGGGTTTATGTTGTACAAAGTAAATAAAACGTGTAGGTTTTGTATGGGTGGGCGAGGAGCTCACTCCACCAGTACAGTGGTACTGACACCCACACAGTGTTTCATGTGCAGGCACAGGTAGAAGCTCGTGGCGCGGAGCTCGCTTGGATGCGTCGAGGCACGGAGTTCCTTGGCGATTCGAAGCGTGCGGCCGCGTGGATTGAAGACTTATACGGGACATAATGTATGGACATCGCCTTCCGAAGCTTCCGCTGGATTCAAGTATTGTATCGAGAGATGAGAGAGAGCAGAATGACTTGTAAACGAGAGAAAAGTGAGCACGAGAGACTTGTAATTTGGCCTTGCGCCCACAGATGTAATCTTGTATTCAATATCAATAAAAGAGCTTCTTTTGAATGACTTGTGTGAATGTGTTACTTGTTCTTAAATTCCGCTGCATGTTTCAATAATTCTGCTAGGGACTTCTGTGCGACGACCCCGTCGCCGCCGATGTAATCGGCCGTTATGAAACTGCCTTGCACGAGCGCAATCTAGGTTCGTGCGGCATCACGCCTTAGCGAGGACGATCGCTCCTACGGGAGCGGGGCGTGACAGTATTTTATATGTGCTAATATATGTTGATGACATAATATTTAGTTCTACTAATAAAAAACTTTGTTTAGATTTTGCTAAGTGTATGCAGAGTGAGTTTGAGATGAGTATGATGTGAAAGCTGAACTATTTCCTAGGACTTCAGATCAAACAACCCTCGCAGGGAACCTTCATCAATCAAGCCAAGTACACGAAGTACTTAACAAAGAAGTTTGACTTCGACAACGTAAAGTCTATCGGCACGCCAATGGCTACATCAACTCGACTTGACCTTGATAATAGTGGCAAACCAGTCGACCAGCGTAAGTATCGATGTATGATTGGTAGTTTACTATATTTAACTGCTAGTCGTCCTGATATTATGTTTAGTGTTTGCATCTGTGCACGATATCAAGCTAACCCTAAGGAATCACACCTATATGCCATTAAGCGTATCTTTCGATACCTTAAATGAACTTCTACTGTCGGCTTATGGTATCCCAAAACCACATCGTTTGACATAACTGATTACTCGGATGCTGATTTTGCTGGATGCAAACTAGACTATAAAAGTACTAGTGGTACGTGTCATTTTCTAGGTAAGGCTTTAATCTCTTGGTTTAGCAAGAAACAAAATTCTGTCGCGTTATCAACAACTGAGGCTGAGTATATCATCGCAGGACGTTGTGGTGCTCAAATTTTGTGGATGAAGCAAACTTTATAAGACTATAATCTGTACTACACTAAGATTCTCATATTCTGTGATAACACTAGCACAATTAATCTGACTAAAAATCCTGTATGTCACTAACGCACTAAGCACATAGAAATACGTCACCACTTTTTACTTGATCACCAACAACAAGGAAATATTTGTCTAGAATTTATTGACACAGATCACACTACAAGACAAAAGGTCATTCTTGACGGTTATTCTCCTTCAAGAAAGGATTATCTTGATGGTTGTGGATCCGTCAACTGTGCCAGAGTCAAGAAAAGTCTGCCTTTTTTCTTGACGATTGTTGTA
Organism: Iris pallida; assembly: GCA_029216955.1. Lineage (NCBI taxonomy): Eukaryota > Viridiplantae > Streptophyta > Magnoliopsida > Asparagales > Iridaceae > Iris > Iris pallida. Next base: position 6,263,181 of record JANAVB010009598.1, read on the forward strand.
TTCGTTTTTCTTGATGGTTTTAAACTGTCAACTAAGAAAATTTTCTTGACCAATTTTAGCTGTCAAGGAAATATTAAAAAAATCATGGTAGATAGAAGCTTTTCTTGACTCTGGCCTAGATGACTGGTAATAACCATCAAAAAAACCATTTTGTTGACGCTTTATAACCGTTAAGAGAAGCTAATTTTTGTATAACAATAGTTCTATTTATAATTATATATTGTATATCGAACACATATAATATTAATATAATTTAGAACATTTCAAACATCAAAGAACTATAGTACACAATTTTTATATTAACAAATATGCGTTCATACACCATAAACATCAAACCACACAAAATAACCAAAGTATATGGTTTTTTGTACAACATCTTAAACATCCAAAACATATTTATACAAGTAAACCAAAATACATATGAAACTGGAGCACCTCTCTCCCATCACAGTATAACCTTGATTTGTGCACCGAAAATAGTCCTCAGGTGGTCACAACCTAATGCAACAAAACAAAAAGGAAAATAATTAAGGAAACAACTACGAAATATGAACTTCTACATGAACAATTTGCAATCAATAAATCCAAATATTATAGACAACTCAACAATTATCAAAAATAAATTCCTGCACTACAACCTGAAGGTTTCTAAGAATGTTTGTGTTTTCAAATTTGTCCTTGGATGGTCACAACCTATTTGTGTTTTCAAATTAGTCCTAAGGAGATATGTACATCCAAAGTAGTCCAAAGATCAAGCTTATACTAACCAACTATACATAATACACTCGGATAAAATTGCATAAAGCTTAAAAACCAGTCCAGAATATATGGTGGTAGTACATGAGAAATAAACATAATAAACAAACAAAACTATTTCTCAGAAGCTCCAAGAGTACAAGATTACATGAAACAAAATTTAAAATAATCCACTGATACTCAAACCCATTGATACTCACTGATCCTCAAACCTCACACTACAATAAAAATGGCTTCTTTTGCTTGTCTGATTCTTTTAAGAAGTGAGAATGTACAATCAAAAGCATGTTACTCAATATCTAGTTAGCCAAAAGTAAGATAATTTGATGCATCAATAAATGGTAAGTTATTGATAATTTGATAAAACCGTAAGCCAAAAGTAAGATAATTTCATGATGCCAGTGAAATGTTATTCTTGCATAAAATATTGTAGTAAGATAATTTGATGAGTGATAACTTACCATTAATATTGTCTGCTATAGTCTTCAGGCCCCAGTTATGAAACTGAATCAGAAAAATGGATCGACTGTAAATACTAGATTGAATCTAGTTTGCATAGACACGGAGTACATTGTATTTACATAAAATCTAGGATACAGGTAAGGTATGGATACAATAATATATATACGTGAAACATATATATATGTAATAATATATACACATGAAACTTGAACTGAAACCTGTATAAGAATTACCATAAATAATTTTTGTGTGTGTACAGGTAAGGTATGGATACAATAACATATACACATGAAACATATCTATATGCAATAAAATATACACATGAAACTTGAACTTATACACATGAAACTTGAACTGAAACTTGTATAAGAATTACCATAAATAATTTTTGTATGTGAATACTACAAATTTGTGTCATTCCCTGTTATCATACTACTACAGGTTGGTATCCACTAGTTTACTGTTGGTTTTGGCATATAATAGTTTACTGTTTTTGCACTCAACTTGGTTTTGGCAAGGATTGTCAATTCTTAAACTTATTATAATCTTGTTATTGTATACTACAATGGTTGCTTGTGCTTCTTGTTACAAATTTATGTAAAAATTGTACTGCAGTTTTTGGTAGGTGTTTGGAGCTATCTGTAGTTTGCTGCTTGCAGGATCACTAAACTGCTTGCAGGAACAGTCTGCAGTTGGGGGGGGAGAGAATCAACAAGTCATTGTCGGTGTGGGCTTATTTTACAACCTATATTGACATTTGCTGCTCTGACATATCAGCGGGATTTTGCCTTTGAATGGATTGTGAATTTCGTTGAAAAATGCTTAGCTTGTGTAGAAAGATTTCTACACGAAAAAAGTAAAGCATTGAATTTAACATTTCTAGATCTCTTAGACGAGATTGGATCGGTTCCTATGTCTAACAAGGAACTAGTATGAACAATATTGTTGATATATATACTACCGAACTTTAAGATTCCTAAAAAATCATTCCTGATAATTTATTGAATATAGAGAATAAGGATACAAGAGATAAGGCATACTGGGTGTCAAAAAAATTCTGACATTAGATCTAGTATTAAAAAAATCACCGAAAGGTAAAACCTATCATATGTTATATAAATTCGCTGAATTGATACATAACTTATTTTAAGCTGCCTAGATCACCTTGATCCCATCCTTTATTTAAAAAATGGAACTAGAATCATACCAACATTCAAGTTAATTATATTTGGATTCAATCTCAAGGACAAGTTAGGAATACCTGAATGCCAAGAGCGGTAAATTCTCATGTATCTCTTTCAAAGATGCAATTCTTGAAGTGTCAATGTTCCCCACATCTGAAAACAAGGAGAAATGCTTGAAATTCAGAAAAAGAATAAAAAGAAGTCTTAATTTCTATGAACCTAACTAATATTCATCTTTATCACACAATCAAACTCCAAAAATCTCGTCTAGTTCTTAGTCATATATAACACAAGATCATATAAAGAGCCAAAATTCACAGGCATAACAGGGCAGGCACAGGTGCCATCCCCTCCACAACTGAAATCCAGACTATAGAATTTCAAATAACTATTTTGTGCTCAAATATTAGAATGCCAAAAGTGTTATTTCCTGTCTTTTGAGGAAAATTAGTGACCCGTAAATAAGTTAGCAAACTGCAGCAAAACTTAGTCCTTCTATCAATGTATCATTACTAGTTTACCATTATGTAACATTAATACTATAGGGCAACTCTTTATTCCAGAAAACTCCATCTTGTATGACATTAAGCAAGAACTTCATGTTGAGATGTAGTCTCAAAAAAATTCAAAGCCACATAATTCAAGAGAGTTAACTACGCAACTAAATTGTGAGCGTTAATAAGCAGAAAATATATATCATCATAAAACTAGTAATAATTCTATTTGATAGATGTACTGTTAACAAATGAGATAGGGAAGATATGTTCAGACCTCAAATTTAGATGTTCCATGCAAGATGTTAGTGAAAATCTGCAACATTTCACAAGGAGTTAATTAAGGTGGGGCAAATATAGTATCAATATAAATGTTCATACTACAACCAGGAGTCATAAAACTCAGTGCTATCTTTATTTCTTTAATCATTAGAGTTGAACATCTAACTAGGTATATACTGACTTTATCTAGGGAAAGTTGTCAAGAGTAAATAAGATAACGCTTATGACACTGCTGCTATAAGCTGTGCAATCTTCTTTATATCCTAGAAAAATCATAGTCAAAAGAAGACATAATCAAGTCTTTCATTGGTATAATCATCATTCCATAACGCAAAAATCATAATGTATAGCAAATAGTTCAAAGGCAATATCCAAGCCTAGGAAGCACAAACACTGAAAAATAAAAATTATTTATACTAGGAAAAAAAATACAAAATATAGTAACATAATAAAGAAAAATAGAAATCATTTATTTCACTGTATGCTAATTACATATACAAATTCCAGAGTCAAATTTCCACCATCCTTTCTCGATTGTCGGAGAAGGAGGGAGGGTGGTGGTGGCTCCCTAACCAAACAGAGAGAGAGAGAGAGAGAGGAGAGAGAGAGAGAGAGAGAGAGAGAGGAGGGGGGGGGGGGGGGGGGGGGGGGGGGGGGGGAGATCGGGAGCAAGAAATTTTGGCAAGGAAAGAGATGATTGGGGGATGGGGAGAAGATGAAATAGTGCTTACTAAGCACAACCAACCAGCATATACTCAAATCCTACGCATAAATCTCCAAATGTGTAAAACTGTGTTTTCATTCTATTTAGCTCGGTTAGACCAAATATGGTCAGGTATCTACCAACCTAACAAAGCCTCTCTCAAAAAGATACTGCCAATGCCTGGTAAAAGCTCTCTCAAGAAATACTGATCACTTGACTTTTATTGTTTAACGAAGTCCATTTGCTTGCTTGGATCCTCTTAAAATCTTCTTCACAAGATGACATTCACCATATATAAATGACAATACAACAACAACATAAATATGTAAGAACAATTAAAGATGCCATTTTGGATAATACATGATACCTTTTGGTCTACAACTTACAAAGAACAATCACTTGTACGTTGATTATTCGTATAGAGATATAGAAGGATGGACAGACTTGCCACTATATGTGTGACTTGAAACCACTCTATGGATTATGTTCAACTATAATATCGGACTACAACTACAAAATCGGACAGGCTTGCCAGTGGGGAGATAATGTTCAACTACAATATCAGACTACAACTAATGTACAAAATCTCCAAATAGTGAGCGATAATTTTGGTGCTGTACCAATACTGCAAATTTTGCCACTTCAACATTCTGTTTATTTTCCTAGTTTGGATTATGTTGGTGAACATCAGAACTAATTTGAGATACTATAATAGAACACCAATGAATACTCATAGGAAGTTACTAAGAAATATAAGTAACAACGAGTGAGATTAGGTGTGCATGATCGACGAAAAATAATACATACCTTGAGAGATCACCTGTACAGATTGTAGACGGAGAAGATGGTCATCCTGGAAGGCTCTTGGTCGGAACCTTCGCGAGGAGGGGAGAGATATCGTCATCGCATGCGAACAGGTTGACCTCCACCACCGTCGATCCCCATCCTCCTCCACCCAGGCATCGACCAGAGTCATCTCCATCTCCGCCAAATATCCTTCTTGAGAGGGACAAATTGGAAAGAAATTTTTTTTTATTAGAAAATCAGAATTAAGAAATAAAGGAAGTAAAAAAAACCCTGTCAATAATACTCGCAAATAAAACATAAATTCACTCGCGAAAATCAAACCCATGATTTCACTTACAAAAAAAAGCCCTAGAAAACCCTAATTTCACTCACAAAACAGATTAGGGCAGCGTGTGGATCAAGGCACATCGAGCGAGCACAACGGAGCCAGACACAATGGGCGACAAGCACGTGGCCTACGACACACATGAAGGAGAAGAGAAGGGCAAAGAGGCCACCGAGGAGTGGTGAAGGAGAGGGTTTCGCTGAAGGAGAGGCTTTTCTCGAGAGGAGGGGTTTTCTCGAGGAAAAGGAGAGGGAATTCAAAGTGGAGAGGGTTTTAAAGAGGGGAGAGGGAGGTTGAAAGTTTTGGTCTCTGAATCCTCAATTAAATTGAGGAATCAATCGTCAACAAATATCAAAAGTTTGATAAATTTACCATAATGGCAGATGAAATAATTGCAAAAAAAAAAAAATCAGCATATGCAATAGTTGACAGTTATTACCGAACGGTCACAAGATAAAATGATATTTCTTGATGGATCCTCTAAAACCATCGACTATTATGCTATAAAATTGCTAAATTGACATAAAACGAATCATTTCTTGATGTAAGGCTAAAACCGTCATGAATCCATTTTCTTGATGGTTTTTTAGACTGTCAAGAAATAAATAAACCGTAAAAAAATACCATTTTCTTGTAGTGTCATCAACTGGAAGATATATTCACAAAATTACTAGCCGAAGATCGTTTTAACTTTTTGCGTCGCGAGGTAGGCATTCTTGAATTTTGGAGTCATGTTGTGTTTTGATTAATAAAATACTTAAAACTTAAAATCATGTTTTTTAATCGAAGTATTTGGGGTACAAGCCAAAAAGGCCCTTCTGTAAACAAGGCGTAAAAGCCTAAGTGACATGGTATCAAGTGTCTTCGGACTACCGCTAGCTGGGATCCGGCCCCTACAGCTAACCCAAAGTACTGAATATTAATTATCAATGAATTCCAAGTTTCTAAATGATTTTTTTTATCATTTATTACTCATAAATGAACCAAATTCAAGATGGCCGAACTCGGACCGAACTCGGGCCGAACTCGGACCGAGTTCGGACTGAATTCGGACAGAACTCGGACCGAGTTCGGATCGAATTCGGTTGTGGTTTATACATTTTGCAACCCGAGAGCAGCAGCCTTTTATGCTTCTTCTTCCCCAAAATAGCCATAAAATAGCCCCCCAAAACCCTAAAACTCGAAACTCTAATCCTAGAAAGCTTCACTTTAGGCTTTCCAACCCAAATTTCTTGGATCGAAGGTGTTCTTAAGGCTTGCTCTTCCATTTTTGTTCATCTCGAGGTATAATTCCCTCTTTATTTCTCTTTTGTTATAGCACCTAGATTGTTTAAGATAAATAAAAGTAGAGATGCTTCTTCATCTACTTTTGAGTATGAACCCGTTAATCTTTAGCCCCACATCCTGATGCAATGAGGAATAATCCTACACTATTTGTTTCTCTAGAAATATCTGTTAACTGTTTGATCATTTCCATTATCGTGAAATATGTCCGAAAAAAAATTAATTTTACTGTTTTATCGGAATATTTTAATACTTTTGAAAATCTTAGTCTTCATGAATTTTTGGAAGTTTCACATCCAATATATAAAAATGTGGTAACATGTTTTATTGTAACTTGCAAGAATCAGAAGATTGTATTCATTCATCGATTAGGGGACGAAATTTAAATTAAATTCTGTCGATTTGAGCGAGTATTTTCAAATGACGACAACGCTCTTATCGACATAACTAAAGTTCAATTTCCTGAAAGTATGATCCTTGAATCCTTTAAGGTCGCATTATGTCATCCACATATGGTTCTCCTCGGAGATGGCTATACGTACACAAATTGAACTAATACTTCTATGAGTTGCATCACATTATTATTTTCTTTTTCTTACCAAAGACGAGATCTACTGACCAAATCACGTATTTGGAATTATCTACGATGTACCATATTCACTTTGGGATTTCCTTTTCCTTTCCAAAACAATGTTGGCACTCATGATCAACTATCGGAGGGTGGGCCGTAACCTCCTTTACCCTATGCATCTGACGACAATCCTTCAGAAATTTTCTATTCCTTTGTGTCCTATCTCTAGGACGTCTTCAGAGCTTCTTAGGTCTAGGAGATTCCCACATCCTCTGGTGATGCTCTACCTAGCCTTCTCCAGCTCCAGATCCAGCCCAACAAATGTTCCAGCTAATATTCCAACCCCTGCAGTCTCGGGTCACACTATCGACAAGCTGTATCAGCAATTTGATGCTTTTGTCACTCTTTAGGGACAGCAGCGTCAAGTCAGCCTAACTCGTTATAGTGATACTGAGTTTCGCCACATCTCTCAGGTTCAGATCTTGAAAAATGCCATGGCAAACATTTAGTGGACGATGACATCATCCTACTGCACTGATGACTATCATCATCACCCTGCCTTTGACAGACCGAGATGATGAGGATCAGACCTTTGCCTACTTTGACCCAATGATTGCATAATTTGATCCGACCCCAACGCCTGCTGATGCTGGTGATGCGGATAGTGATATGATACTTTCGATTAATGTTATATGGATGTTTCTGATGATGATGATCTCTAGTTGCACATTTATTTTTGTTGCATTTTGGACTCTTTGCTCAGTTGTTTGTAGTGACACTTTATGATAAGTTTTAGACTATCATAAAAGTTTCTTTCTATTATGCAATTTTTTATTATACTACTGCTATTGCATGAAATAAAATATCACTACAAGTAAGATAGTCCAAAATAAAGTGTCACACATCATCATCAACCACCAGTAAATACACCACAAAATACTAGTCCAAAATGAATCAACCATCAGCACCATCTGTGGCATCAGAAGGAGGCTGTGGATCAAAGGGCTATCGTCGGATCGAAATAAGTATACGACGGAGCATCACCAAGTCGTAGTCCATCGAAATCAGGATGACGGATAATGGTCGTTGGGGGTAGTAGGATGGTGAACCACGTCTACTAGATGTCAGCCATCGCATTTCCCAAGACTAGGCGTGATAAATGTGCCTAAACTCAGCGTCACCAAGTGAGTCAGATAGGCCAGATGCTGAGCTGTCCTGAGAGTGACAAAAGCATCGAACCGCTGATGGAGCTCGTCAATGGTTTGACCCAGAGTTGGAGGGGCGGGAGTAGCTGCTGGGGCTGCGTCTAAAGCAGGCCGAGGTGGAGGTAGAGCGTCACCAGGAGGGTGAGGGAACTTCCTAGACCTAAAGAGCTCTGAAGGCATTCTAGAGATAGGACACAACTCTAAGTCGATGTCAAAATTCTGGAAGACCGCCAGATGCATATGATAAAGGAGGTTACGGCCTTCTGTCCGACAACTAGTTATGATATGATATCAGTGTCGCTTCGGCTTTTACGCCTGCTGACAGAAGGACCCTTTCGTCTTGTACCCAAAATAGCTTCAATTAATAAATCGCTAAATATTAAGTTTTAAGCATTTTATTAATCATAACACATTAGGACTCTGAAAATTCAAGTATGCCTAACTTTCGACGCAGATAGTTGAAATGATCTTCAGTTAGTAGTGTAAACCCCCAAATTTTTACTATGATTTATTTTTATTTTAACATTAGTTTTGATTTATTTGCGTATGTACGTCGCGCACGAAATTATATTTTTTTTATATTGCTCGTCGAGTGCGAAGATGTGCGAGATACATATTTTAGAAACGGTATTGATTGATTATAGATTTTATATGTAGGATAGTTTTCAAAATAATATACGATAATTATTCAATTACTTGAAGTTATAAAATACGTTAAGATCGCCAAAATGTATATGTTCATCACATGGAAGTACATGAAATTAAATTTCATGTACACTTTTGATTTTGAAAATTTTAATTATTTGATTTATTTGCAAAAACATATTTCAAATAATTACAATATTTATGGTGATTTTCAAAATAATAATTATTATCATACTTTACAAAAATTTAAATTTGAAAATTATTTGATTTAATATTTAATTAAATATGGCTATTTAAAATTTGGAAAAAGATTTCGTTTATTTTTATAGCCTTAAATTAAAAATAGGAATTTAATAGGGAAAATTATGAAATGTCCAAAAAACTAAAAAAGTTTCATGAAAAACCCACCGCTAAAAAAACTTTCATCGCGTGCCCAAAATTAGAGAACTTATCCAAAGCGGGTTCCAAATGACCCTTTTATCCTTCTAATTATTCAAACACCCGCGAAACATACTCTTCACAAAAAAAAGATTTTGATTCTTCATCTTCTTCGTTACGCTGCTCACTTTCTATTCTTCCCTCTTCGATACGCTACTACTTTCGATATAGGTTTCTTCTCCAAAAATTTCCATGTCAAAACGGAGGTCAAAATATCATTTTTTTTGCGATTCTGAAATTTCGAAAGTCCGTCTAACGGAGAATCGGTTACTTTCAGGCTCTCGGAAATACGCTCGTTTTGCGAAAACGGGCTCGTTTCGATCTCCCAGTCAAAAGTTATGGCTTTCCAAACTTTCAACTCGCCATTCTCCGTGGTTAAAACACGGAGAATGGCCATTTCTAGTGTGTTAAAACGAGCAGGAGAATAGTCATTCTCCGTACTAAATGACGGAGAATAGCCATTCCGTACTAAATGACGGAGAATGGTAATATCCGTGTCAAAACCACGGAGAATTACCATTCTCCGTGGTAAAATCACGGAGAATGGTCATTCTCGTGATATTAACACGGATAATAATCATTCTCCGTGATCTTACACGGAGAATGGACGTTCTCTGCCATTTTTACAACGGAGACTGGTCATTCTCCGTCTTTTTCGACACGGAGATGATTCTCCGTGATATTAACACGAAGAATGACCAATCTTGTGTTAACATGGAGGAGAATGGTCATTCGTATTGAAAAAGACGGAGAATGCCATTTTCGTGTTAAAAACCACGGAGAATAGCTATTCCGTACTAAAATGACGGAGAATGACCATTCTCCGTCACTTTACCACGGAGAATGGCAGTCTCCGTGATATTAACACGGATAATACATCTCTGTGATCTTTACACGGAGAATGGACATTCTCGTCATTTTACACCGGAGAATGGCATTCTCCGTCTTTTTCGACACGGAAGATCATGCATTCTCCGTGATATTAACACGGAGAATGACCAAATCTCGTGTTAACATGAAGGGAGAATGGTCATTCTCCGTATTGAAAAGAGGGAAGGCATTCTCGTGTTAAAACCACGGAGAATAGCTATTCTCGTACTAAAATGACGGAGAATGGCCATTCCGTCACTTTACCATGGAGATGACATTCTCGTGTTAAAATCCATAGAAAATGTCATTCTGCGTGGTTTTTAACACGGAGAATGTCATTCTCCGTTGTTTTAAAACGAAGAATAGTCATTCTCTGTCATTTTAGACGGAGAATGGTCATTCTCCGTGGTGGAGAATGGTCATTCTCCGTGGTTTTAACACGAAGAATATATTTTTTTTAGAAAATTTTGTCAGGAATAAAGAGTTTCATTCTTCTTTCAAAACGATGATAATTCTTATAGAAAAGTAGAAGAAATATCTTCTCTCCACAATTGACCTAATCGTCGGAAAACTTCAAATGTCTCCACGATGGATGATGGATGGTGATGATGATAACGAGCGATGATCTGAGTTCGACTGGAAGAAAAGCACACCGAAACTACGAACGATCTTCGCGATATGCTGAAGATGAGAGCAATGGAATTCAGATTTCCCGTGAAGAAGAAGAAGACGAAAATCGTAATCCAGATCTGAGTTTTTGAATTCAAATACATATAGATGACAATTTGCGCGGAGCGGGTAGTTTCGGTATTATAAAAATAGCAGTTTCCAGCGGGTGACTCATATAAAAGTGAATCTTAGAATATTTAACGTGAAATACATAATTCTGGGTATTTCATAAAACTCATCCAGCTGGTGGACATTTCATAAAAGTCCACCCCGAAATTGGGTTTCTCAGCAATTTCCAGAATTTAATATGGATGGGATTTGAATGGATAAATTTTGATTTGATTTAAATTACTAAATGGATTATCTAGCGGGTTTTAAATTCTTCCTAATCTTTATCAAACTAGGAGTCCACCTCCTATATAAGGAGAGACTCCTTGCACCTCTTCCATTAATTCCACAAGCCAAATTATTCCACAAATATTCCTCCACAAGAACTGTGCATCGTGTCCGTGTACGTGTCCCCTCCCCGTCTTATTCCATATTTACATATATATGTTCCACCATCTTCGTGTCGGACATTCCCCGACACAAAACTCACGACCCAAATACTATCCAATAGATGCAACCTCCATTCACCGTCCATCGTCATCCCAACCTTCCCGACCTCCGCCACCCTGGACCCTTGCCACCACCACGCCGCCACCACGCCCGAGCGAGCCGAACTCCCGCCCCTTCTCCCTAACATCTCCTTCACCCACCGTTTCTTCCCCGCCTACTCGACCAGCTCCGGCCGAATCCCGGCCAAACACACCTCACTGCAACCAGCCACCCTTCCGTCGGCACCTCTCTCCACCAACACCATCAGCCCGCCACCACGTTATCCGTCGTATAACCGATCCACCGACCCAGACCCGACCACATCCATGGCCCCGCCACCAATTTCCATATCGACCATCACAACATTACAACCGCCCCGCCGTAGACAACCGCCCCCGGTCACCACCGACGACCACCGCCATCACCACCAAGAAAAAAAAAGAATTAAACACACCACACCACCCTTACCTCCTGTCGCTAACGCCGCCGCGAAAACCCGACCGCCCCTGAGACTCCGCCAGCGCCTCCGCCGCGCTGAAGCCCCCGACGCCCATCATACTCGTCCGCCATCTCCAGCCGCCCCGCCGAGATCCACGCGGCCAGCGCTCGGTGGGCGCGCTCGACGAACTCCAGCCTCTGCACCTCCTTCGAGATTCCTCCCGCGCAGCCTCCTCGCGGCTGGCCGCGCTTTGCCGCAACCGCCTGGCAAAATTAGGTGTCGTGATCCCCGCTCCTTCCGCTGCCGCGGAGCCGCGTGCCGCCTCCCCATGTGTGCTGCCCCTTCGTCCATCTCCCTCTTCCTTGATTCCCCTCTCGCTCAGACCTCCCGCTGCTCCCTCTTCACTCTTCATCGTCCGCCTCTCTATCTCTCCCTCTCTTTCAAGTCTAACGGGAGAAGAAGACTCCTTCAGCCTTTTGTTTCATTGGACCTCACACTCTCCACATTATTTCTCATAACTCTCTCTCTCTTAACATTAATTGCTTCTCTTCCCTCCTATCTTTAATATTCTTTTGCTTACGTGAGAAGAATCACGAGCCATGGGTTTGCTTTATTATTAGTTTTTAATGTCATTTGTTTTTTTATTCTTTAAAAAAAATCATATAAAATATACTGTATAGTTATAATTACTGACTTATTAAATAAGGTATAAATACTATTGTTATTATTATAGTTAGTATATCTATACCTGTAATATTACAAGTATTATTATTGGTATTACCAGCTACAATATTATCAGTATTAATAATACATTAATTAGTTTATGACTATCATTATTAGTGATATTTTATTATAATTATAATTATTATAATATATTAAGATAGGTGTTGTTGTCAAAATTATTTGTATAATGTTAATTATTTTTAATTTAGAAAATTTATGTAAATATTATGATATTTTTACCTAGTTTCAAAGGATAGTTTTAATCCAAAATTTTAATTTGACAAAGTTTAGTCTTAAAAACCCTTACTAGATTTTATATTTCTAAAAATAAATATATTTTACCCATAAAATTTAGTTTCAAAAAAAAAAAAATAAAATGAATTTCGAGTACTTCTAATATAGTTATATCTCAAAACCCTATTTTTTTACAAACATGAATTTTGGCTAGAAACAAATTTTATTTTTAAAAATATTTTCCTAAAATTATTTTGGAGAAAAATATATATTTATTTATCTGTAGCTTTGGACCTCCAAATTATATTTTGACACAAAGTAGATTTCTGCCTTACAATGATTCTTATACTTTAAGGATCATGTTAAACTAACCAATATATATTTTTCAAATGTTATGAATACTTTCCAAAATAGTATGTGTATTATTCCCTCAAAATTTCTTTGATTATCATCTTATTCGTGACTAAGCCCATTATTCCTAAGTCTGTACTTCCTCATATCGACCCTAACTGATCTGACCATTCTGGAACCGATATAACGGTCTGTGCCATCATCAGAGGCCTTTTTCGTAGTTGTAATTCCGAAGTCGTGTTTGTGCTACCGTGATCATCGCAGCACACCGAGCGCAACACAAGGCAAGTATACCTTGCTAATTAACTGTCATATTATTTATTTTCAGTATTTATTTACTTGTTTCATATTTGTTATTTTTATTTGTTATAAACTGCGCGTCCAAGCAATACTTGGGTGCAAGCGACTCTATTAGTCGTTTTCTATTGTTTTGCTTTATTTTATGCATGTTGACTTAGTTTTAGTGGACTACCTTCTTGTTGTGGGATATCCTTATATCTCCTTCGGTCATGACACTCTCATTACACGGATTGAGATATTTTGCTAGGGGCACGACTTGCATATTGATTGGCCATCTCTATAGTCGTGTGTCGGATAGATGATCGTAACTACTACGATTAAGGTATATAGACTCGAGCAGTTACAAAACTGGACAGGTTATGGACATGACTTGGTCAGTGTAGGAAATATTGGGGGAGGACAGTCGCTAGTGCGTATGGAAAGCCAAATAGGTAAACCATAGTTTTCGAAAGGAACTATGGCGTGATATATTGGTAGATACCCTCTGACATTTTGGATGTTACGGTCGGATACGGATGACTAGATGCCAGTTACGTACTTATAGCCTAAATCCCACCCATGCGCATGAAAGTTGTCCTCTAAATTGCACATTAGACGGTTAGAATCCCCTCTGCATATTTGTGACTAGGATAGTCTTTTGTATATTATTTTATTATTCTGACAGTTCATATTAGCATGTTCTTCCTATATTGTTACGTCCCTCTGAGGACCTGGTGATTTCTCCAGGTGTGTTTATGATTTCGCAGGTGCTCTAACCAAGGACATAGTTTACAATCTACCTTCGCGATGCTAGCTTTCGGATCGTCTTTCGCTTCGCTCGACTTTTCCATCGTTGCTATGTATTTCTCTTTTTGTTGGTAGTGGATTTGTCTTCGTCCAACGTTTTGTACAAATGACATTTATAAGTTGATTTTATGATATATTGGTTTATGGATTAGATTAGCTTTATGGTTATTTATTTTACAGCTTCTATATACATACGAGATTTTCGTATATTGGAGTATGCTTCGTATGTATACAGCTGACATGTCTACGTACTTGGTCCTAAGTATTTTGGGACTGGGGTGTTACAAGTAGTTTTATGAATATGTCTGCCAGTTGATGATCTGTGTCAATAAACTCTAAGCAGATATTCCCGTTGTTGGTGATCACGCAAAAAGTGGTGACGTATTTCTATGTGCTTAGTACGTGACATAAGGGTTCTTAGTCAAATTAATAGTACTAGTGTTATCACAGTAAATGAAAATCTTAGTGCAGTGCAGATTATAGTCTTCTAGGATTTACTTCATCCACAAAATCTGAGCACAATAACGTCCTACGGCGATGTACTCAGCCTTAGTTGTTGATAATGCTACATAGTTTTACTTCTTGCCAAACCAGGAAACTAAAGCTTTTTCTAGGAAATGACACATACCGTTGGTACTTTTACAGTCTACTTTTCATCCAGCAAAATTAGCATCGAAGTAACCGATTAGGTCATACGATGTGGTTTTGGGATACCATATGCCGACTGTAGAAGTTTTTTTAAGGTATCGAAAGATACTCTTAACGGCGCATAGGTGATTCCTTAGGATTAGCTTGATATCATGCACAGATGCAAATGCTAAACATAATATCAGGATGACTAGCAGTAAAGTAAACTACCAATCATACCTCGATAATTATGCTGGTCGACTGGTTTGCCACTTTCATCAATATCAAGTCTTGTTGATGTTGCCATTGGCGTGCCGATAGGCTTTACGTTGTCGAAGTCATACTTCTTTAGTAAATCCTTCGTGTACTTGGCTTGATTGATGAAGCTTCCCAGCCAGCGCTGTTTGAAATGGAGTCCTAGGAAGTAGTTGAGCTCTCCCATCATTCTCATTTCAAACTTACTTTACATATACTTAGCAAAATCTTGACAAAGTTTTTCGTTAGTAGAACTGAAAATAATTTCATCAAAATATATTTGCACCAGTAAAATACTGTCAACTGAAGATTTGATAAACAGGGTTGTATCAACTCTTCCTTTTGAAAAAATATTTTCAAGTGTGAAAGCACTTAGGCATTTATACCGAGCATGCAGTGCTTGTTTGAGTCCATAAAGCGCTTTTCTAAGCTTGAAAATGTGATCAAATTTTTGAAAATCTTCAAATCCAGGGGGTTGCTTCACAAAAAACTATTAAAAATACACTTTTTACATCTATTTGAAAAAGTTTAAAATTGTGAAAACATGCAAATGCACAAAACATGCGAATAGACTCTAGTCTAGCAATAGGAGCATATGTCTCGTCATAATCAATTCCTTTTTCTTGATTATAACCTTGTGCAACTAGACGTGTTTTGTTGCGTAGAACATGTCCATCCTCACTCAGTTTATTTCGAAACACCTATTTGGTACCAATTATCGATTGAGCAATAGGTTTAGGAACAAGTTCCCAAACTTGGTTTCTCTCAAATTGATTAAGTTCCTCTTGCATGGCATCAATCTAAAATTCATCAAAAATGCATTTGCTACTGACTTAGGTTCTAATTAAGAAATGAAAGCTACATTTGCTGCTATATCTCTAGTAGAAGAACGCTTACCTACTCATTTAGATACATCACCTATAACCAGCGTCTGGAAGGTTTGGCATAAATTTTATCTTTTTTGGCAGACTCTCCAGATAATTCTCGTTGGTAGCAGTATCTTCAGGTACCTTAGATTTGCTTTGTACATCTTCATCATCACTATCACTAGATCTCTTACTATTTAGCTCATCAAAAGTAACATTAATAGATTCTTCAACCATCATAGATCTTTTATGAAAAATTATATATCCCTTACTCTTGGCAGCATACCGAGGAATATTCCTTCGTTTCCTTTGAGTTGAATTTATCCAAGTTATCCTTGGTGTTCAGGATAAAATAGTGACAACTAAAATCTTTAAAATAAGAAATATTTGGAATCCTACCAAACCATAATTCATAGAGAGTTTTTTTCGATATAGGTCAAATTAATACCCTATTCAAAACATGACCGGTTGTACTTACAGCTTTTGTCCAAAAATATTTAGGAAGATTATACTGATTTAGCATGACTCTAGCCATATCGCTTAGAGTACGATTCTTCCACTCCACAATACCATTTTTTGAGGAGTTCTAGGACAAGAAAACCCATGGTAATATCCATTATCATCACAAAACTTTTTGAAATCAATATTTTTGAATTAGCCACCATGATCTTCGGATTCGAGTAATTATGAAGTCTTTTTCATTTTGTACCTTTTTGCAAAATACTTAAAATTCAAAAATAGTATCACTTTTATTTGATAAAAAGTACACCAAGTATAACGAGAGAAATAATCAACTAAAACAAAAGCGTAGAGTTTACCGCCAAGATTAATGACTCTACAAGGGCCAAATAAATCCATATGAATTAACTGCAAAGGTCTTGGGTGCTTACAACGTTGATGGATTTAAAGGATGACCTGTCTTATTCTTTTCACAGTCTGAACATACCATATCTCTCTTGAAGGAAATTTTTGGGAGTCCTTTTACCAGCTTTTTAGTGCATAACCTTAAGATGGTGTCCATGTTTGCATTTTTTAGCCTCATGTGCCATAGCTAGCTTTCATCCTGATTGGGCTACTAGGCACTTCCTTGCACTCTTAGTACTTCTAGAAAAAAATATAAATATTGTCTTCCTTGATCCCTTCATATATGGGATTCCCAGTAGACATCTCATAACTAGAACATTTCTCCACAAAATTGATGCCATAACCATTATCTGCCAAATGACTTATGCTCAATAAGTTTTGTTTCAATTTTGTGACTAGACAAACGTCTTTTATTTCTGGGTAGGGAGACGTACCAACAGTACCTATTCCTATAATATTACCTCAAAGATTATTGCCAAAGGAAACATACCTTCTCTCTTTATCGATATCATAGCGAATAAGGATGCATCACCTGTTATGTGCAACAAACATCCGCTATCGAGGGTCCACCTACAAAATGAGTAGATAACCTTTGGTACCCATTTCTTCAAGGATCCATTATGATTAGTCTTAGAAATCCAAACAAGTATATTGTGTCAACTAGTTTTCTAGCTCTACAGTACTGTAATATGTGCCTATGTGTACCACAGCATGTGCATACGGTTTTTGAAATTGTGTTCTTGGTTTATGTGTTGACAAATTTTTGTGTCTTTCTTGGAAACCTGTATGTGAAAGCATGGTTGTTAGAAATATGTTGCCTATGTGCTTTTTTGGTTTAGTCCTTTATAGTATACTTGGTATTAGGACTAACCTTAGGCCGTGTAACAGGGATGACCTGTTTGCCTAACTTGATCTCTAACTTTTTAGAGATTACACAAGACTCCTCGAATTTAGTAGTCATATCTATGAGTCTTTGCTCAGTGACTAGGTGTCTTCTTCTCTTGTCATAAAGTTCTTACACCTTGACATAGTCTCTTTCTTTCTTCTCTATGGTAGATAGCCTCATGATAGTCCAATTTAATTTTGGCTATCTCTTCCATGTTACCGGTAGTAGATGTCTCTTTAATGTCTTCAATAAGATTAGACAATCTAGCTACTTTTGTTGTGTATGCCTTAATCTCTTTACGAGATTGCTTATATTTGTCTAACACATTTATGTGCTCTTCAAATAGTTCGCTAAAGGCATTTTCTAACTCATCAAAAGTAAAATCATCATAAAGAGGGTTCTCAGATACCATTTTGTATACCATTAGACATACATTTGCACTGCTACTGGGTCTGTCCTCCTTTTCTGACTCACTGGCCTCACTTTTATGCCAGATGCTAGTGTTAGCGTACTTTCGACCAGTTGTAGCTTTTCTGCTTGATCTTGATCGGTCGTATGGACTGATTTTCTTTGATAGTGGATAGTCTTTCTTTATATGACCTAACTTCTTATATCCGAAGCATATAGTTTCTTCTTCGTTGCTTTTGTGGATGTTTTCTTCTTTCGGTTTGATCTCTCAAACTTTAAGAATTTTCTAAAGTTTTTGACCAGCAGGGCCTGTTCATCACCATCGGAATCTTCTTCGTCATAATCATTGTATGAGATTTTTTGGCTTGAGCTTTAAAGGTAATTGATTTTTTTGGGAGTTGCTTCTTCAAATTCTTGTAAGTCCAGCTCATGGATCATGAGCTTGCCCATAAGTGTCTCTAATGTCATCATGGTGAGGTCGTTTCCTTCTATAATCGCAATTGCCTTCGGGTTTCAGTTCTTTCTTAGAGCCCATAGTACCTTTATGATCTTCTCATGATTGTAATCCTTACCAAAAGATTATAGAGGATTAGTAATATCAAGGAAACGAGTGAACATATGTGTAATTGACTCATCGGGTTTTTATCTTGAATGATTCGTATTCCTGTGTCAATCTACTGATTTTAGATTCTTTCACTTGGGAAGTCCCTCCATGGGTTATCTCAAGAACTCTCCAAATTTTATTAGATGTCATACATATTAATACACGATTAAACTTGATTTTGTCAATTGTACGGAATAGTGCATTGATGGCCCGTGTATCTAGATTAACATGTGTCTTTTTATGCTCAGTGTATTTGTCATGAGGCTGGTCTACTATAACACCATCAATCATTGTTCTAATCAGTTTCTTATAACCCTATCGACCAAAGAACGAAGTCCAGTAACTTTAGAAAGCATCCGTGTTTTCCAGTTGGTATAATTTGTTCTATCAAATAGTGGGGTCTATTTGTGGATTGCCCTTCATAGTTGAATATAGATTTAACGGATGTCATAGATAAATATACTATCTAGATGGTAATATATATGTATAATCTGTTCTGATACCAATTGTAGGACCGTTGAGCACCTCTAGAGGGGGGTGAATAAGTGTGTGCATGCAACAAAAAATATCACCAATTAAAAATTCAGAACTATATACTATGGCACATTAAAACAAATGATATGACAGTAAATAAATTGTAGTAAAGTAAGGTCAAGAAGATCAAACTCAGTGACATAGCGACATATACTGGTTTCTTCTGAGAGAACTAGTTCAGTCTCGAGTAATCTTGCTCGATATTAATCTACTATGGCACAAGCTAACTGAGAGCTTGCAATCTCTTACAACACCAGGCTTGGCAACGAGCGCACGACTGACTCCAGAGGGCGATTTGAAAACTAGAATGTTTTCTGAATGTAACCTTTGATACAACTCTTGAACACCAAAATCTAGGTTAGACAGAAACTGTACTGGCTTGGCTAAGAGTAGTATAGGCTTGGTTTGAAAGTGTAGCTCGTAGAATCACTTAGAATGAATACAGAAGAGAAGATTGAATGAATGAGTGTGGAAATGGAAAAGTTCTTATCTATTTATAGTATTTTTGTAGATCGAATTCGGGTAGAGTTCGGAGGCAGAAATCTCGCATTCGAACGTTCGATGCAAATATAGAGGGAATTCAAAAAATTTGAACTGACCTGGACCGAACTCAGGCTGAGTTCTGGTCGAGTTCTACTAGGGTCATGACAAAACTATTTGGGCCAATTTTGGTTGGGTTTTGGGCTTTTTAGTATGTGGATTTTTTTGGATATGTATTTATGGATAGGTAGGCTTATAATTTTTATGGACTAAGATGGGGATTAGCCAGTACCGATCCTGATCAACCTTAGATATTCTTCCTAAACTTAATAAAAATAAAATTACACAAGAAATACGAAAAAGACTTGATCTGATTCCATTATGTTTAGTTCTTGACGACGACGCAATGTTTGTTGTTTTTAGCTGTAGGATGTAGATTTAGGATGCAGATGTACTTCTGACTTGGAACTTGTAAATCTGTAGCAGAATATGTATCTTGCGTATCGACGAAGTTAACATTGATTATCAAAATCAGGTGTGATCATTAACCAATGGGCCAACACTCCCTCCATGCTCAACCCAGCTTCCTTGTGATGAGCCCCTACCGCACCCAGGTTCGTCGAGCGCCGTCGGATGTGCCGAACAGCTGCCGCCGACAACGACCATGCCGCCTCGTGGAGAACCCTCCGGTGAACCACTGACTCACTCCCTCTTCTCCTTCACTCTGCTCTCTCTCATGCTCCTTCTTCCTTCTTCTCTTTCCCTCACCTTCTCCAATTACTCTTTCTCTCTCTTTGTCAAAATCTCTCCTCTAGTAGAGTAAAAAGATGGGACTGAGCATTGGGCCGCGTCCCAAACCCAGTGGGTGGGGCTCAATCCTCTGAACCAAAAAGAAAAAAGTTTTTAAATTAAGATATAGGTTTTGGGCCAGGACTTGTGGGTTGGGCCGATCTTTTGAATTTTAGTTTATTTTTATTTTCTGTTAGACCCATATATGTATAGCTAAATATAAATTAGTATATGTATACTATATGTATATATTAGTACAATACAATGGTTTACTGTTATTATTATTATTATTATTTATTTTATTATCATTGTTATTGTTATTAGTAATTGTTACTAATATATTTGTTATGGAATTGATAAATATTTTCTAAAAAGCTATAGCAAGGGGCGTGGCCTACATCTTGATTTCAAAATTTAGCTTTAAAATCCTAAAATAATTTTCTAGATTACAAAATATTTATCTAAAAAATATTTTGACCCATAAAGGATAATTTCCAAATTATGAAATAATTTTCTAGTATTGTTCAAATATTTATCTAAAATGCTTTTTACTAAAAAAATATAGTTTTTTTATATCTAAAATCATAATTTTCAAACTTAGAGTTCTAGCCTAAAAACGATATTTAGGCTTTCAAGTATTTATATAAAACATATTTTGATTAATAAAATTAGTTTCCAAGATTAAAAATATTTTCTAAAAATACTTATATATAATATATATATATATATAATAATATATATATATATATTATAATATATATATATATTCCAGACAAGTACTTTTTTATTCATGATAGAACTAGTATAGAGTACATCCAAGTGGG
>JANAVB010009598.1:6288768-6397538 GCA_029216955.1 Iris pallida
CGAATCAAATAATACTGATGCTGGAAAAGAGTTGACGAGAATGGTACCTGCCACTACCTCACCTGATGCCAATTCTTCTTCTACCGATAAGGCTATAGCTTGACCTTGTCCTCTTGGTGCTGGTCCCCTCTGCTGGTAACCTCTCTGCCTGTTCTGAACCTGGACCTGAGCATACTGTTGAGGCCTCTGCTGCTGGAAGGCCTGAGCTTGAGGCGACAAGGGCCTTGGAGGCTGGTACTGCTGCTGCACTGGTGCTGACCCCTAACCGTTGGACTGGTTAGGGTTAATAAAGATAAACTAGCTTTATGAGGACATGACCCAATTATATGGTCCGGTGCCCCACAAGCCAAGCACAATCCTGCACCCTGTGATACTCTAAAACTACGTGCCCTGGCTTCCCACAATGAGTGCATCCTATTGCGAAAGACTGCATCTGCTTATATTGCCGAGGGTACGTCGGTGTCGAGTGTTGAACCGACGAAACTGTGGTCGCCCTCCTAGGCGCACCAATAGTCAAAGCCCTATCGGCCGGGGCTACTGTTGACGACTGAGATAACTGACCATGAAACCTCTTCCGGCCCTCTACTTGGTCTACTATCCTCTGGAAGGTATACTCATGCCTTTTAGATGCTCGCAAAATAGCATCAAAAGTCTGATGCTCAAACTGCTCCACCGCTAGAATGATATCTAGGTGGAGCCCCTGCTGGAACCGCTGGACTTGGTCCAATTCGGTTGCCACCAAGGTGGGAGAAAACCGACTAAGACTTGAAAACTTGGCAGCATATCCATCGACCTTCTTTTCCATCTGCTTGAGATTGCTGAATCTGGTCTGCAGATCATACCGAGCCACTGCATCAAAATACTTCGTCTGGAACTTGTCGCTGAATACCGCCCACAAAATAGGCATTGCTAATCCAACTCATAGCATCGCCCACCAGGTGTGGGCCAAGTCCAATAACTGTAGGCGCACAACAACCACCTTCTCTCCCTCTAGAATCTGAGCTGCCTCCAGGATAACCTCTATATCCTGAAGCCAGGCATCAGCAGCAATCGCATCTTCACTGCCGTCAAAGAAAGGAGGGTTCAAGCGCTTGAAACTGTCAACCGCATTGTTCCCTTGATAACCAACTCTACCCATAGCATCTTGTACTGTCTGGTGCAGGGCATCGCCCCGACGATCTTATGATGCAAGCAATTCCCTGATGAGTCCAATCAGGGCTCCCTGGTCAGGCTCTACAGGTTGGACTGGCTGAACCGGTGGCTCTTAACCCCCGAAAGGCATGACTCTTGAGGCTACCCCTGTAGTGTCCCGCTCCTAGCGGTTCACTATGTAAGGCTTGTGGCTTGGCTAACTCGGTCGGAACCGAGTATTGGGGGAAACTTACCGTCGGCATCGAATCGATCACGGACAAGTGCATAAGAACCTTTCCAATTGATGGATCGGTTTCTCTTGAAATGCGTCCAAGAGTTTTCTCTGGATGTTTTGCTGCTGGTTTTGCTGCTTGGTTTTGATGGATGCTTTTCTGAATGATTTTCAATAATTTGATTCTTGTCCGTTTTCATCGATTTGCATAGCATTCATTCTTGAGAATTCTGAGAGAAGAGAACACAACGAGACGGATTATTAATCAATCTTTTGGTGCCAATGCAGACTGACGCGTGACGGAAGGCTAAGCGTGCAAGTGTTCCTCTCTCTCTCGACGATTCTCTAATTTGGTGAGTGTGGATCTCTGTGGTGGTATTGTCCCTCTCGCTATTCCTTCATGCCAACTAAATAATTGTCTTGCAACATCCGTTGATCGATATCAAGATGCTAATGCCACAAGTTAATACCACTAAGATGCTAGAGATAGAACATTAAAATGAATTGATTACACTGCAATGAACTGAACATTGAAATGATTGAATTGATGCCTAGAATGATGGTTATGAAATGCTAAGAATGATCATGTTGCCTATTACTTCAAATATTCTATGCACACTGTGTATATCGAGTCGGACACACATTCGCCTGACCATGGACAACTTGTATACAAGGATTGAGCAATAATTTCCTCGAACGGTACAGAGGCGCCTGTACCGATTCGGCCTAGGAGGAAATAATGAAGTGCTTTGGGGAACATGAGTAATACGAGGCATCATAGAGGCTAGCTCCCTACTGTGCTCTCATCTCATTATCTTGAAGTCCCAAATGCAAATAAATGAATGAAAAGAGTCCATATGGTTTAACAACACCAGTGGTCACATCGTGGGAATGTATGCTAATTAATGTCTTATGCAGGGGCGGTAAGTATATTATTATTATCCTGTATCTTATGCAGGAAAGCTGGATTCAGCTAATGGTAAACTAAACATGGTTTATTGAACTACCATGTCACTTGAATTGTGATTTACTCTAAATGTTGCCTGTCCCTTATAAGTTCATATCTTTAAAATGCTTGTCATTAATAAAATGTTGGTTTAGCTGAGTGGGCCAACGGGGCTCACCGGCGCATTGTTATAATGTGCTGACCCCTCCTCTACAGGTACTGGAGAAGGCTCGGGCGCACATCGCAATTAAAGCTTTCTGAACTGCTGTTTCCTTTCAAGTTGTTTTTCCTAAAGACGCACAAAGTATTGCGGAGATTTCAAAGATAGCTGCTTATATTTCAAAGTACTAAAGGGGCGTGATGTATGGAACGGGAAATTATTTCATGGCAGCCTATCAGTTGTACTTCTTTTCATGAATCAATGTAGCCGAAAAGGTATTTCAAATATTATCGAGAAAAGTTGTATTCTGACTACAATCATCAATAAAATGAATATTTTCTTCCTATTCCGCTTGCTTAATGTTTTCGCAACTGTGGCTTATTTTTCAAATGTGATGAATTGATATAAATGTGCATGTTCTAGCCTTGTACAAGTGCAACTCCAGACTTGTACGACATCACGCCTTAGCGAGGACGATCGATTCGGCGTGAATCGAAGCAAAGCGAGCGATTCCCCGAATCGGGGCGTGACAAGTTGGTATCAAAGCACGGTTTCACTTCCTCGGATTTCAAAAATAATTATTTCAAAAAGGAAGTCGTGATGCAAATTTTCTCGATTGATGGTGTCGATGGCGCTGGCATGAAATAATGTTCCATACAATAAGCCCATAAATATTTTATGAGTGCTAATGGAATTATTTCTTTGTTGTAGAATGACCATGGGTGATAGCTCAAAGACGAATTCATCGTCTGACCCGATTGAGAAACTGATTAAGCAAATGGAGGCTCAGAGGAAGCAGAGCGAAGCTCAACATTGCGCGCTTCAAGAGCAGCTTCAGTATCAGTTTCAGGAGCAGCTGGATGCTCAACAAAAGCAAGTTGATAGTCTAACTCAGATTGTCATCAAGCTGTCGGCCGATTCTAATGTTTCTGCAAAGGCCGCAGCAACCGAGACCGTGGAGGTGCCGGCAGAGAAACCTGAGACGCCGACACGGAAGAGGACGAGCTTCAAGTTCTCTGAATTTAAAAGTTGCGACCCGCCTGAGTTTGATGGGAAAGAGGAGCCAGATGAGGTGATGGGCTTCTTGAACACACTAGAGGGCTATTTCCGAATGTTAGAGATTCAGGGTAGTAAGAGAGTGGAGTGTACTGCTGTACAACTTCGCCTCAAGGCCCAGGAATGGTGGATTTCGCAGAGACAGGCACTTTGCGAAAATTGTCAGGATATAAAGATGTCTTGGGAGGCCTTTAAGCAGGCTTTCATCACTCAATTCATTCCACCCGCTGTCCGACAACGAAAAGAGAATGAGTTCATTGCACTTCGACAAGGCAGTATGTCAGTGCATGACTACGAGACAGAGTTTTTGAAGAGAGTCGCATTCGCTGGGTACATGGTACCGAATGACGACGCCAAGCGAGGAAGATTTGTGCAAGGCTTGAATGAGGGCCTAGAGAAGGATGTGCTAAATCGGAAATGTACGTCTTACCGGGAGGCGTACGAGACAGCTCTCGAGATGGAGAGATTTCATAAACCGGCTAGTCGTGAGACAATAAAGAGCAACCAAGGACTCAATAATCAGAAACGACCTTGGTTTGCTGGCAGGAATGACGCACATAAGCGTCACAATACTGGAGACAATAGAGGGCCTCAACATACAGAACGTTGTAAATTTTGCAACCGTTGGGGACATCGATCTGAGGATTATCGGGTGAAGTGTTTCAAATGTGGCGAACAGGGCCATAAGGAAGCTGACTGCAGAAATAGAGGAGGGAATCAGTATCCTCCTCGTGGGCATAACAATAATCAGTATCGTGGGCATAACAACAACCACAACCGGGGACCATATAACAACCAGCATCGTGGCGAAGCGCCACCAGCCTTACCGGCTCCAGCTGGGAATGCACCGAATCAACAAGGTGGGCAAGCAAGGGTTTATGCCTTGACTCAGACAGAGGCCCAGACCGCGAAGAATGTTATAACAGGTACGTTGCTATATAAAGGCACACCTGCAAGAGTACTTTTTGATTCTGGCGCTACTCATTGCTTTATCTCTTCTGATTTTGCAACGGAAAATAAATTTTGTATGACTCAACTAAAGACAGCTTTGTGTGTTAGCACTCCTTCGGGAGTAGATATGCCTGCAACTTTAATTTGCAGGGACGGCTACATTAAAATTGGAGGCAAGACTTTATCTCTGGATGCATTGTACTCGACATCAAAGAGTACGATATCATCTTGGGAATGGACTGGCTCAGCGCCTGTCATGCAACGATTGACTGTGCGGATAAGAGAGTTGTGTTTCGCCTAACCGGAGAAACAGAGTTCTCTTACTCGTGCGGCTTGGCGTTCCAAGGACCTATGGTAATATCGGCAGTTACAGCAAGGCACATGTTGTACTCAGGATGTGAAGGGTTCCTTGCTTCTGTTTTTGACACTCAAATGAAGGGTGTAGATTCGAATCAGACCGAGATTGTGGCAGAGTTCCCCGATGTGTTTCCGGACGAGATACCTGGGATGCCGCCGGATAGAGAAATTGAATTCACAATTGATACATTTCCGGATACTCGTCCGATATCTAAGGCGCCGTACAGGATGGCTCCGGCAGAATTGAAGGAACTAAAGGTACAGCTACAAGAATTAGTAGACCGGGGATACATTCGTCCAAGTGTATCTCCATGGGGAGCTCCAGTACTGTTTGTAAAGAAGAAGGATGGAACGATGCGGCTATGCATCGATTACAGAGAACTGAATAAGGCAACCATCCGTAACAAGTATCCTTTGTCAAGGATAGATGATCTATTCGATCAGCTACAAGGGGCGACCGTGTTTTCAAAAATTGATCTTCGTTCAGGATACCATCAGTTGAAGATCAGACCCGAAGATGTTCCTAAGTCAGCATTCCGTACGAGATACGGACACTATGAGTTTTTGGTCATGCCATTCGGCTTGACTAATGCTCCAGCAGCCTTCATGGATTTAATGAATAGAGTGTTTCGACCGTTCTTAGACAAGTTTGTTGTTGTGTTCATCGATGACATCTTGATCTACTCAAAGGATAGAGAGACTCATGTCGAGCACTTGAGAGAAGTACTTCAGACGCTGCGGGACAACCAGCTCTATGCAAAACTAAGCAAGTGTGAATTTTGGATGAACAGCGTGTCGTTTCTAGGACATGTTGTTTCGGCAGAAGGTGTTGTCGTCGACCCAAAGAAGATTGAGGCAGTGGTGGACTGGAAGCAGCCTGCATCAGCTAGTGAAATACGGAGTTTCCTTGGTTTAGCCGGATACTACCGTAGATTTGTGAAGGACTTCTCGAGAATCGCCTCGCCTTTGACTCGCCTGACTCAGAAGGGAGTCGTATTTAAGTGGACGAACGACTGTGAGAGTAGCTTCCAAGAACTCAAGTAGCGGCTCGTCACGGCCCCAATTTTAGCACTTCCGGAAGGCTCTGAGGGATTTCAGATCTACAGTGACGCGTCGGGACTTGGTTTGGGATGTGTTCTTATGCAACATGGGAAGACAATATCTTATGCTTCGAGACAACTCAAACAGCATGAGAAGAATTATCCAACACATGATTTGGAACTGGCGGCGATTGTGTTCGCGTTGAAATTGTGGCGACACTATCTTTATGGTGTGTCCTGCGAGATCTTCACGGATCACAAAAGCCTAAAGTACATATTCACGCAAAAGGAATTGAATTTGAGGCAGCGGCGTTGGTTAGAATTGATCAAAGATTATGACTTGACAATCTCTTACACGCCGGGTAAAGGGAACGTGGTAGCTGATGCCTTGAGTCGGAAATTTGTTGGGTCCCTAACAATAGCAAAAGAGGTACTACGGGATCTTGAAGAGATGGGCATCGAGTTCAGGATCCGTCCGTAGAATGTGCAGTTGGCTCAGTTACAACTTGAGCCGAGTCTCCAGGGAAGGATTAAGATTGCTCAGAAGGATGACCCGTTTCTGCAGAAGATACGCGAGTTGATTCTAGCAGGAAAGGCGTCAGACTTTACCGTTGAAGATGACACTATTCGTGTCAAGGGGAGATTGTGCGTTCCTAAGGATGAGAATATTAGGAAGGAAATACTGACCGAGGCTCATTTTGCGAAGTATTCCTTACATCCGGGAGGCACGAAAATGTATAAGGATCTACGCTCAACCTTTTGGTGGCATGGTATGAAGAAGGATGTGGCACTATTCATGTCACAATGCATGGATTGTCAGCGTGTGAAGGCCGAACATCAACGGCCAGGCGGAGAACTACAAAATTTGGCTATTCCACTGTGGAAGTGGGATAATATCTGTATGGATTTTATAGTTGGCTTGCCAAGAACTCAGAAGGGAAATGATGCGATTTGGGTTATCGTGGATAGATTAACCAAGTCGGCACATTTCATTCCAATAAAAGTTACATGGGGAGTAGAACGGTTGGCTCAGATCTACATAAATGAAATTGTCAGATTGCATGGGGTGCCAGCTTCTATAGTATCGGATAGAGACGGAAGATTCTTGTCGCGATTTTGGATAAGTCTGCACTCGGCTATGGGCACAAAGTTGAACTTCGGTACAGCTTACCATCCGCAGACTGATGGTCAGACAGAGAGAGTAAACCAGATTCTTGAAGATATGTTGAGATTGTGCGTGCTCGATTCGAAGACAAATTGGGACACACATCTCGCATTAGCAGAATTTGCCTATAACAACAGTTATCAGGCAAGTATCCAAATGGCCCCGTACGAAGCCTTATATGGACGGAAATGTCGATCACCGATATGCTGGGATGAGGTAGGTGAACGGCAAGTGCTTGGACCAGAACTTGTGGAACAGGCCGTCGAGAGGATTCGCTTAATTCGAGAAAGACTTAGAGTTGCTCAAAGTCGACAAAAGAGTTATGCGGATGTTCATCGACGACCTTTGGAATTCACAGCAGGCGATCATGTCTTCTTGAAGGTCACACCCATGCGAGGTGTGATGCGGTTTAGGATGAAAGGAAAGCTAAGCCCGAGATTCGTTGGACCATTCGAGATTTTGGAGAAGGTAGCCTCAGTGGCTTATCGACTTGCACTACCTCCGGCTCTGGCTGATGTGCACGATGTCTTCCATGTGTCTCAACTTCGGAAGTACGTGCATGATCCAAGTCACGTAGTGAACTTCGACCAGCTGCAGCTGAGCGCTGACCTATCCTACACTGAGGAACCTGTCCAAATTTTGGACAGGAAAGAGAAAGTTTTGCGGAATCGGACAGTATCCCTGGTCAACGTGCTGTGGCAAAACCATGCTGTAGAGGAGTCAACATGGGAATTAGAGGAAGAGATGCGAGTGAAGTACCCCTCGCTGTTTGATAATTTTGAGGTAGGACCTTTGCTTTAAGTTTCGAGGACGAAACTTTTTTTTAGTGGTATATTATGTAGTGTCCCGCTCCTAGCGGTTCACTATGTAAGGCTTGTGGCTTGGCTAACTCGGTCGGAACCGAGTATTGGGGGAAACTTACCGTCGGCATCGAATCGATCACGGACAAGTGCATAAGAACCTTTCCAATTGATGGATCGGTTTCTCTTGAAATGCGTCCAAGAGTTTTCTCTGGATGTTTTGCTGCTGGTTTTGCTGCTTGGTTTTGATGGATGCTTTTCTGAATGATTTTCGATGATTTGATTCTTGTCCGTTTTTATCGATTTGCATAGCATTCATTCTTGAGAATTCTGAGAGAAGAGAACACAACGAGACGGATTATTAATCAATCTTTTGGTGCCAATGCAGACTGACGCGTGACGGAAGGCTAAGCGTGCAAGTGTTCCTCTCTCTCTCGACGATTCTCTAATTTGGTGAGTGTGGATCTCTGTGGTGGTATTGTCCCTCTCGCTATTCCTTCATGCCAACTAAATAATTGTCTTGCAACATCCGTTGATCGATATCAAGATGCTAATGCCACAAGTCAATACCACTAAGATGCTAGAGATAGAACATTGAAATGAATTGATTACACTGCAATGAACTGAACATTGAAATGATTGAATTGATGCCTAGAATGATGGTTATGAAATGCTAAGAATGATCATGTTGCCTATTACTTCAAATATTCTATGCACACTGTGTATATCGAGTCGGACACACATTCGCCTGACCATGGATAACTTGTATACAAGGATTGAGCAATAATTTCCTCGAACGGTACAGGGGCGCCTGTACCGATTCGACCTAGGAGGAAATAATGAAGTGCTTTGGGAAACATGAGTAATGCGAGGCATCATAGAGGCTAGCTCCCTACTGTGCTGTCATCTCATTATCTTGAAGTCCCAAATGCAAATGAATGAATGAAAAGAGTCCATATGGTTTAACAACACCAGTGGTCACATCGTGGAAATGTATGCTAATCAATGTCTTATGCAGGGGCGGTAAGTATATTATTATTATCCTGTATCTTATACAGGAAAGCTGGATTCGGCTAATGGTAAACTAAACATGGTTTATTGAACTACCATGTCACTTGAATTGTGATTTACTCTAAATGTCGCCTGTCCCTTATAAGTTCATATCTTTAAAATGCTTGTCATTAATAAAATGTTGGTTTAGCTGAGTGGGCCAACGGGGCTCACCGGCGCATTGTTATAATGTGCTGACCCCTCCTCCACAGGTACTGGAGAAGGCTCGGGCGCACATCGCAATTAAAGCTTTCTGAACTGCTGTTTCCTTTCATGTTGTTTTTCCTAAAGACGCACAAAGTATTGCGGAGATTTCAAAGATAGCTGCTTATATTTCAAAGTACTAAAGGGGCGTGATATATGGAACGGGAAATTATTTCATGGCAGCCTATCAGTTGTACTTCTTTTCATGAATCAATGTAGCCGAAAAGGCATTTCAAATATTATCGAGAAAAGTTGTATTCTGACTACAATCATCAATAAAATGAATATTTTCTTCCTATTCCACTTGCTTAATGTTTCCGCAACTGTGGCTTATTTTTCAAATGTGATGAATTGATATAAATGTGCATGTTCTAGCCTGTACAAGTGCAACTCCAGACTTGTACGGCATCACGCCTTAGCGAGGACGATCGATTCGGCGTGAATCGAAGCAAAGCGAGCGATTCCCCGAATCGGGGCGTGACAACCCCTGAGTGTTGGGCTTGGTCCCTAGGTTGTTGCTGGTTCACTGGAGGTGCTTTGTCGGGCTGATCGACAGGACCTGGAACAATACCACTGGAAAATGACATGAGGAACAATAAGGAAGGACCATGATAGATCGGGGATATAAGCAGGTGATCCGGTCAAGATTTAGAAAGATTAGAAGGCACCAGTAGAGGTCAAGGATGAGTGTTGATTGAGACAACTATTCGGTAAAACTCCCACACATCTTGATTTATAAGACCTGTATGGACCACCACCTAAATCTTGTCATACCCCAAAACCAGAATACTGGAGAGCGGGAGATAGACACAGCTAGCTACGTACCTTGAAGTGCAACCCACCTCGCGATACGGTCACGACTGTCTAGATGCATAAGGGTTTATCTACAATCCATCAGTCTCTTATGGTCAAGAACAAGCTTAGTGTCTCAATCTCAAGCAAGCAAATAAATGTTACAAGATATTAGATCATCAGACATACAAAGTAAGGCGTCCCAAATATTACATATTCAGATAATCATGAAGCTAGTCATACAAAATACGAAGACTAGCAAGAGTTAAAGTCATACATGATCAACCCTAGGATTTGTCAATCATGTTACAGCCCTTAGGCAGACAGAATATAAGTTTCAACATGAGCTAACACTTGCTCGGCGACTAAACGCCTCAAAAGAATAAATTTTATAATAGAGTGGGAGAGCAAAATAAGAAACCCACTCGTTGCCGGGGTTGCGTCTAGTGTTCACCATCTGGCTGGAAGGTAGGTAGATCCTCGGGTGTCACTCCAAAATTTGGCCATACAAAATCAGCTGGGTCAGTCCCCAAAAAAAGTAAGTGCCACAAGGGAGACTTTACTTAATAACTAAAACCAGCATATTAAAACATAGAGACATAATAATAACAAAGATACATGAGTTAGAAAATAGGATGATAAATGATAAGATAACTAAGAAGCTATTCTAGAAACCAAGTTACAACCCGTAAACTAAACAAGGACCGGGGTTGTAACCCTTCACTTGAGTAGAACTTAGTGTCTAACCATTTATCGACAAGAGTAAGGCATAAACAATAATGTACTAAAGTAACCATATACTGGTCCTGTCTAGACCAGACTAGACTCTATCCATCAATCACGACCAAGCAAGAGTATGACTTGATACTTTAACTAACTAGGGTTGTCACAAGCCTAGTTACTAGCAAGATACAATGAGATGTTCCCACAGTCACAAGCTCTACAGCTATCCAGGTTATCCAGGCGAGGTTGCTTAGAGTTATCAAGAATTTAGAGAATCATTAGGTGATTTGGAGTGCAACACATAGCAGTGTGCTTTAGTACTTATGATTTTAAGAAGTGCCCCACATGACAGTAGGGTGGAAATGTGCCCTACTCGTCGGCAGGCTACAAGTCCACTCAGGTGTGGCCGGGATAACGGGATCGCCTGTAACTGGAAAAATCTCTCTATATGAACTACTTGATAAATCTAGTCATTAACCTAGTCAGATTCATTATGAATCCCTGACCGTGGTAACCAGGAATCCATGTCCTATACAAGATGCAAGATGAGACAGGTAGCTTGTACAATCACAATCAAGAAAATCAACCATGGTGTCAAGACAAGTGTTACTTAGCAAGTCAGGGTAGCTGTCGCAACAGCGTTCAAGATTATCATGTCATGTCGGGTTACTTGTTACTTGTCAGGAGTGCGCCTCGACGGGCCACTATCTAGATTATACATGTTATACCAAGTTGCTTATCATTGCAAGAGTGTTTGTCAAAAGTGTGCCTCGACGGGCCACCATCAAGATTATACATGCCGTGTTCATGTCAAGTCGTGTTCATGTCATGATCAATACTGGCAAGTCATGCTATGCTCAACCAATTATCGAGCCGGGTCGTCACAAGATGGATCAAGTACAAGTTACCTGCAAGATCACATGTATATACATTAAGAACTAGGAGAACATACATGGGGGCAAGGGACAAGGGGTATCTTGGTGTAACACCCATATTCAGAATACGTATTTTATCAGGCGTATACATATTTTGGACCTGTATTTTATTTTCTCGGATTTTGGCCTGTACTTGTAATTGACTTGACTTGCGAATTTTTGGATTTCTCGTAATTGGGTTTTACCTGGCTTGGTTTTATGTTGTGGAGAAGGTTGGTTTGGTTTGGTTTGGTTTATTTTGCATTAAAGCACCTTAGCTAACCTCCACCATACACTCAACTTATCCTCCACCATTAAAATCCCCACCTAACACTCTTTCTCTTCATTACTTTCCTCCATTAATTCTTCTTCCTCTTCCTCTACACAACACCATCACCCATAGGCAAGTGCACCTTGCCACCACATGAGAACCACATTTTATTTGTTCATTAGCTAGATTAGGCCATGATGATCAACATTAGTGCTTGACATTTTGTGATTTGGAGTCTCCATTGTTCTAGATCTAGGTTTTAACTATTTTTGGATTTGCATGGTTTTGATCTATTTTGGTTAGATTTTTGTGGGTTTTGATGCTTCCATGTGGAAGAGAATTCAATTTTACTCAAGTTAGACCCTTGGAAATCTAGATTTGGTTTTGATTTGACCAAGATATGAAGATTTGAACTTTGGTGTTCTTGAAGAGTTCCTCTCGGCATGGAGTAGCAGACTGCAGCCTGCGCTCTTTAGCGCAGTGCTAGACTGCGCATCCTCCTCTCGGCCTGCACTCTTTAGCGCAGCACCGACCGCGCAGCTTGTCCTATGGTGAACTGCGCTCAACCCCAGCGCGCAGGGACTCTTACGCAGTCTGCTCATGCGCAGTCCGCTCATGCGCAATCTGACCCATGCGCCATCCATCCCCGCGCACTTCACTCATGCACAATCTGACCCATGCACCATCCATCCCCGCGTACTTCACTCATGCGCAATCTGACCCCTGCGCCAACCAACTCAGCGCAAGCCGACTTCTGCGCAGTTGGCCCCTGGCGCACTTGACTCCTGCGCAACCCGACCCCAGGGACCCTTGCGCAATCTGTCCAATAATGGAGAATTGGTTTTATTTTTCTTTAAGCTTGGCTCTTCTATAGCCTTGTATATTGATATTTTATTAGATATTTTACGCCCATTTTATATCCTTATGTCTTTTGTCATGAACTTGATTTTACTTAATATGTTTGGAATGACTATTGTACATGGCATGGTATGACAAGGAACTAGCATAACACGACAGTGACCCGTAGTGGTGCATTCCTAACATGACCAACCTGACATAATAGTGGCCCGTCGTGGTGCACTCCTGACAAGTGCCCTGACATGATTTATTTTGATGCTGTTGCGACGGCTAACTTGACTCGTATAATCAACTTGACACCGTAGGTGTTCCTGCTTGCTTGCTTGTGCAATCCATTTGTCTTGTCTTGCATCATGTCTAGGACGTGACTCCCTGGTTCCCACGGTCAGGGATTCATACAGAATATGGATTAGGCTAATGACTAGATCAAACTATAGTTCATGGAGAATTTCCAGTCACAGGCAATCTCGTTATCTGGGCGCTCTTAATTGGACTTGTAGCTTGCCGACGAGTAGAGCACATTTCTAGCGCACTGTCATATGCTGCACCCTCTAAGTCACCTAAGGGTATATCGTCTCCGGGGCGATGTACCCAACCATACTCTCAACCCGCGGAAGGATAACTGGATGGTCTGCAGGGCTTGGGACTGGGAAATTCTCATTGCATCTTGTTAGTAATTAAGGCTTGTGATAACCCTAGTTAGTTAAGTAGTAAGCCGTAGTAATTGCTTGGCCGCATTATGAATGGATGGAGTCCAGCCTTGTCTAAGTCATGTCTAGCCCCTGTACCTGGAACTCTTGTACATGCTTGTTTTACTTATCTCTAACTATAAATGGGTAGAGACAGAGTGCTGTTCAGGCGAATGGTTACAACCACGGTCTTTGTCTGGTTTAAGGGTTGTAACCTGGCTCCCGGAATGGTCCCACGTCACTAGTCGTTTATTGTCCTGTTGCACTCTTTATTACTTGTACGTTCTTCTATTTCTTTTCTTATGTTCTGATATGCTGGCTTTTGTTCTTATTTCGTGGCCTCCTTTGTGGCACTTGCTCTTTCTGGGGTTTGATCCAGCTGGTTTTGTGTAGCCAGATTTCGGAGCAGCTCCCGAGGATCTTTCGAACCTCCAGCCCGATGGTGGCGACTAGAAGGAACCCGGGCTACGAGTGGGTTTTCTATTTTGTTTCGCTCACTCTATTGTAAAGTTATTCTTTTGAGGCGTTTAGCCGACGAGCACCTGTTAGCTCGATGCACTTTACTTACTGTCTGCCTACGGGCTGTAAACATGATTGACAAATCCTAGGGTTGATCATGTATGACTTAACTCTTGCTAGTCCTAGCATTTTGTACGACTAGCTTCATGATCAGCTGATATGTAATATTTGGGACGCCTTTTATTATATATTTGGTGGTCAAACATCTTGTGATCATGTTACTTGCTTGAGATAGAGACAATAGGCTTAACATAAGAGACCGTTGGTTTGTAGTAAACTCTCATATCTAGACAGCCGTGACCGTGTAGTTGAGATGTATTCTATTTCAATATACGTAGCTGGCTATGTACGCCCCCGCTCT
This sequence comes from Iris pallida, assembly GCA_029216955.1. NCBI lineage: Eukaryota > Viridiplantae > Streptophyta > Magnoliopsida > Asparagales > Iridaceae > Iris > Iris pallida. The sequence continues at coordinate 6,302,988 of JANAVB010009598.1, forward strand.
CCAGTATTCTGGTTCTGAGGCGTGATATAGTTTAAGTGGTGGCCCATGCAGGTCTTGTCAATCAAGAAATGTGAGGGTTTACCGAATAGATGTCTCAATCAGTATTCGCCCTTGATCTCCGCCCATATTTTCAAATCCCTGGAATTCTTGCCCTGATTACATGCTTGTATCGTTGATCTGTCCTGGTCCTTCCTTATTGTTTTCCTGTGTCGTCTTCCTCAGCGGCACTGTACCTGACCCTGTCGATCAGCAAGGAGGAGCACCTCCCGTGGACCAGCAGCAACCTGGAGATCAAGCCCAGCACTCCGGAGTAGCCTCCAGAGTTATACCTACTGGAGGAGAACCCCCAGTTCGGCTCGTCCAGCCTGTGGAACTTGATGATGGTACTTTGGTAGGTCTCATCAGGACCTTGATAGCTTCTCAGGATCGTAGAGGAGATGCCTTGCACCAGACTGTGGCAGATGCTTTGACCAGAGGCGGTCATCCAGGGAACAGCGCGGCCAACAACTTCAAGCGCTTGAACCCTCCTTTTTTCGACGGCAGCGAGGATGCGATTGCCGCGGACGCTTGGCTTCAGGATACCAAGGTGGTTCTCGAAGTAGCTAGGACACCTGAGAATGAGAAGGTGGCGGTGGTACGCCTGCAGTTGTTGGACTTAGCTCACAGTTGGTGGGCAGCGCAAGCCATGGGATTAGTGGCACCCATTGCTTGGGCAGTATTTAGAGAGAGATTCCAGACGAAGTATTTCGATGCTGTGGCTCGGTACGACCTGCAGACCAGATTTACCAACATGAAGCAAGGAGGCAGAACGGTCGATGGCTATGCGACTGAGTTTTCTAGACTCAGTAGGTTTGCACCCACCTTGGTGGCGACCGAGTTTGATAGGGCCCAGCGGTTCCAGCAGGGACTGCATTTGGAGATCTTGTTGGCGGTTGAGCAGTTCGAGCACCAGACGTTCGATGCAGTATTGAGGACAGCTAGGAGGCATGAGTACACCTCCCAGAGGATCGTGGATAGGACCGGAGGTAGGAAGCGATCCCACAGTCAGATGCACCAATCATCAGCTCCAGCCCCGGCAGCTAGAGGATTGACCATTAGAACTCCGAGGCGGCGACCTCAGTAACGTCGGTTCAGCATTCGACCCCGATGTACCTGCAGCAGCAGAAGCAGAAGCAGACTTCCGTAATGGGATGTTCACATTGCGGGAAGCCGGGCCATGTGGTGGCAGATTATCGTAGGGCACAAAAATTGTGCCTAGCTTGTGGAGCGGCAGATCACAAGATAGGAGCCTGCCCGAATAGGGGTAGTTCTTCCTCTTCCAACCTAACCAGTCCATCGGTTAGGGGACCAGCACCCATGCAGCAGCAGCAGTACCCAAGGCCATTGTTGCCTCAGGCCCAGGCATTCCAGCAGCAGTGTGCCCAGGCTCCAGTGCAGAGCAGGCAGAGAGGTTTCCAGCAGAGGGGACCCGCAGCTAGAGGTCAGGCCATGATGATGGCTATGGAAGAAGAAGTTGCACCAGGTGAGGTAGTGGCAGGTACTATTCTCGTCAACTCCTTTCCAGCTTCAGTATTATTTGATTCTGGTGCATCGCATTCATTCATGTCTGTACGATTCGCTACACGGATAGGATTGGAGCCCGAGTCATTATCAGTGAGGCTCAATATACTTACTGGTAATGGTCTTGTGGGAGTAGATCGAGTATTTTCCTCGTGTCGGATCGTAGTTAGCGGTAGAGAGTTCCCCGCTAGATTTATAGAATTCCCTATGGCAGACTATGATGTAGTCTTAGGCATGGATTGGTTGAGGAACCAGTATGCTAGGATAGACTGCCATGTTGGCAGAGTTATTTTCAGCGTTCCAGGCGAGCCAGAGTTTTTATTTTCCAGAGGCGCGGTGGAGCCATCCTTCCCAGTATTGCGGATGGCAGTAGCAGCAGTGCAGTTGCCCCGGATAGTCGAAGAGTTTCCAGATGTCTTCCCAGAGAAACTTCTAGGGATGCCGCCAGAGAGGGAGATCGAGTTCACTATAGACTTGATCCCCGGAATAGCACCAGTATCAGAGCGAGTCTACAGAATGGCGCCTTCAGAGTTGGAGATTTTATACAAGATGATTGAAGAACTCAGGACCAAGGGATTCATTCGTGCAAGTGGATCGCCTTGGGGAGCCCCGATGCTTCTTATGAAAAAGAAGGATGGTACGTCCAGGTTATGTGTAGATTATCTTACCTTGAACTCAGTGACAATCAAGAACAGATACCCTCTCCCGAGGATAGATGACTTGTTTGATCAACTTAAAGGGGCTTCAGTGTTCTTGAAGATAGACTTGCGGTCAGGATACCACCGGATCAGAGTCAGAGAGCAGGACATCCCGAAGACAGCGTTTAGATCGAGGTATGGACATTGGGAGTTCCTTGTTATGCCCTTTGGAGCAACCAATGCGCCAGCAGTATTCATGGACCTCATGAATCGCATTTTTATGCCTTACCTGGATCAGTTCGTGATCGTGTTCCTAGATGATATCTTGGTCTACAGCAAGAGCGAAGCAGAGCATGAGCAGCATCTCAGAATCGTCCTTCAGACGCTTAGGGAGCACCAGTTGTATGCCAAGTTCAGTAAATACGAGTTCTGGCTCGATCGCATTTCGTACTTGGGTCACATCATTACTCGAGGAGGAGTGGAAGTGGATCCCCAGAAGATTGTGGCTATCGAGACTTGGCCAGCACCTAGTTCAGTGGCAGAGGTTTGCAGCTTTCTTGGATTGGCCGACTACTACCGGTGATTCGTTTCAGATTTTGTAAGGATTTTAGCGCCGATGACCCAGTTGACTCGTAAGGATGTGTCGTTTGTTTGGATAGCAGAGTGTCAGGAATCATTTGAGAAGTTGAAGTGAGGATTGATAACGGCTCCTATTCTCACGCTTTCAGATGGGACCGGAGGATTCACAGTTTATTGCGACGCTTCAGGTAGAGGATTGGAGTGTGTCTTGATGCAATATGGGAAGGTAATATCTTATGCATCGCGTCAACTTCGTGATCATGAGAAGAATTACCCGACCCACGACTTGGAGCTAGCAGCAGTAGTGTTTGCACTTAAGCTTTGGCGGCACTACTTGTACGGAGATAGAGTGGAGATATTTACTGATCACAAGAGCCTGAAGTATGTTTTCACCCAGAAGGACCTTAATATACGACAGAGAAGATGGCTCGAGCTACTGGTGGACTACGATGTAGATTTGCAGTATCACCCAGGGAAGGCCAACGTTGTAGCAGATGCGTTGAGCCGGAGAGCCGGAGTTTATTTTCTAACGGCGCAACCAGAGTTATTGGCAGATTTTCAGAATATAGGAATTGAAGTGGTTCTTCCTTCCAACGTGGCATTGATGGTCAGTCTACAGGTTTAGTCCAGCATAGTTGAGAGGATCCGAGTGGCACAGTCTACAGATTCTAAGCTTCAGCGGCTCAGAGCAGAGTATGAGGCAGAAAGAAGGCCAGAGTTATGCATTTATAAAGATGGTACACTTCGACACGGCTCTCGTCTTTGTGTACCCAGTGGAGATATCAGACAGGAAGTCATGGTAGAAGCTCACAGTTCGCAGTATTCTATTCATCCCGGTGGCACAAAGATGTACCGTGATATCCGTCAGCACTTTTGGTGGAATGGCATGAAGAGGGAGATAGTCCGGTTTGTCTCTCGGTGTTTGGTTTGCCAGCAGGTTAAAGCTGAACATCAGAGGCCCGCTGGACTTCTTCAGCCCTTGTCGATTCCAGAATGGAAGTGGGAGCATGTGACCATGGATTTTGTGACTGGATTGCCCAGATCCCCAGCTGGTCGAGATGCTATTTGGGTTATAGTTGACAGGCTCACGAAGGTGGCTCACTTTCTTCCCTTCAGAGTTGGTCAGTCTACGGCTCAGTTGGCAGAGATGTACCTTAGGCAGATTGTCAGGCTTCACGGTGTGCCCGTCAGTATCACCTCGGACCGAGATTCAAGGTTTACATCACACTTTTGGCGTAGCTTACAAGAGAGTTTGGGAACTCGTCTCCAGTTCAGTTCAGCATATCATCCGCAGACAGATGGTTAGTCAGAACGCACAATCCAGGCTCTTGAAGACATGCTGAGATCTTGTACGCTCGACTTCGGTGGTTCGTGGGAAGATCACCTGTATCTTATGGAATTCTCGTACAACAATAGTTTCCAGGCCAGTATCCAGATAGCTCCGTTCGAGGCTCTGTATGGTAGGAAGTGCAGATCCCCGCTAGCATGGAATGATGTCGGAGAGAGGCAGATGCTTGGTCCAGAGATGATTGCCCAGACAGTTGAAGTGGTCAGAAGGATCAGAGATCATCTTCGAGTTTTCCAAGATCGCCAGCGGCATTGGGCCGATGCTCATCGGCGTCCCTTAGAGTTTGCTATCAGCGACCATGTATTCCTTAGGATCTCGCCTAACCGCAACGTCATTCGTTTTGGCGTGCGGGGAAAGCTTAGTCCTAGGTATATAGGGCCGTTCGATATCCTGGAGCGAGTAGGAGATGTATCCTATCGTTTTGCTCTTCCGCCGTCGCTAAGTGAGGTACATGATGTATTCCATGTGTCCCAATTACGACGGTACGTCCCGGACCCGAGCTATATCTTGGATCATTCGGAACTGGTTGTTGGTACCAATCTTTCGTATGAGGAGAGGCCCGTGTCTATATTGGACCGGAGGGAGAAGATACTCAAGAACAAGACTATTAACTTAGTCCGTGTTGCTTGGGGTCATCACTCTCTAGGTGAGTCAACGTGGGAGCGTGAGGATGACATCCGATCGCGGTATCCCGACCTGTTTGACTCATAAGGTATAATATCTTCCTTATGCCTTATGCCTTCCGTCCTTGCTTGCATGCGTGATTGTTTGATTGACTGCTTAGTATAGCTTGCATGTAAATAAGTATGACTTATCCTTGTCTCTCTGGCCTCTTAATTAAAATTTCGAGGACGGAATTCTTTTAAGGTGGGTAGAGTTGTAACACCCATATTCGGAATACGTATTTTATCAGGCGTATACGTATTTTGGACCTGTATTTTATTTTCTCGGATTTTGGCCTGTACTTGTAATTGACTTGACTTGCGGATTTTTGGATTTCTCGTAATTGGGTTTTACCTGGCTTGGTTTTATGTTGTGGAGAAGGTTGGTTTGGTTTGGTTTGGTTTATTTTGCATTGGAGCACCTTAGCTAACCTCCACCCTACACTCAACTTATCCTCCACCATTAAAATCCCTACCTAACACTCTCTCTCTTTATTACTTTCCTCCATTAATTCTTCTTCCTCTTCCTCTACACAATACCATCACCCATAGGCAAGTGCACCTTGCTACCACATGAGAACCACATTTTATTTGTTCATTAGCTAGATTAGGCCTTGATGATCAACATTAGTGCTTGACATTTTGTGATTTGGAGTCTCCATTGTTCTAGATCTAGGTTTTAACTATTTTTGGATTTGCATGGTTTTGATCGATTTTGGTTGGATTTTTGTGGGTTTTGATGCTTCCGTGTGGAAGAGAATTCAATTTTACTCAAGTTAGACCCTTGGAAATCTAGATTTGGTTTTGATTTGACCAAGATATGAAGATTTGAACTTTGGTGTTCTTGAAGAGTTCCTTTCGGCCTGGAGTAGTAGACTGCAGCCTGCGCTCTTTAGCGCAGTGCTGGACTGCGCATCCTCCTCTCGGCCTGCGCTCTTTAGCACAGCACCGACCGCGCAACTTGTCCTATGGTGAACTGCACTCAACCCCAGCGCGCAGGGACTCTTGCGCAGTCTGCTCATGCGCAGTCCGCTCATGCGCAATCTGACCCGTGTGCCATCCATCCCCGCGCACTTCACTCATGCGCAATCTGACCCATGCGCCATCCATCCCCGCGCACTTCACTCATGCGCAATCTGACCCCTGCGCCAACCAACTCAGCGCAAGCCGACTTCTGCGCAGCTCACTCCTGCGCAGTTGGCCCCTGACGCACTCGACTCCTGCGTAACCCGACCCCAGGGACCCTTGCGCAATCTGTCCAATCATGGAGAATTGGTTTTATTTTTCCTTAAGCTTGGCTCTTCTATAGCCCTGTATATTGATATTTTATTAGATATTTTACGCCCATTTTATATCCTTATGCCTTTTGTCATGAACTTGATTTTACTTAATATGTTTGGAATGACTATTGTACATGGCATGGTATAACAAGGAACTAGCATAATACGACAGTGACCCGTAGTGGTGCATTCCTGACATAACCAACCTGACATAATAGTGGCCCGTCGTGGCGTACTCCTGACAAGTGCCCTGACATGATTTATCTTGATGCTGTTGCGACGGCTAACTTGACTCGTATAATCAACTTGACACCGTAGGTGTTCCTGCTTGCTTGCTTGTGCAATCTACTTGTCTTGTCTTGCATCATGTCTAGGACGTGACTCCCTGGTTCCCACGGTCAGGGATTCATACTGAATATGGATTAGGCTAATGACTAGATCAAACTATAGTTCATAGAGAATTTCCAGTCACAGGCAATCTCGTTATCTGGGCGCTCTTAATTGGACTTGTAGCTTGCCGACGAGTAGAGCACATTTCCAGCGCACTGTCATGTGTTGCACCCTCTAAGTCACCTAAGGGTATTCTCCGGGGCGATGTACCCAACCATACTCTCAACCCGCGGAAGGATAACTGGATGGTCTGCAGGGCTTGGGACTGGGAAATTCTCATTGCATCTTGTTAGTAATTAAGGCTTGTGATAACCCTAGTTAGTTAAGTAGTAAGCCGTAGTAATTGCTTGGCCGCATTATGAATGGATGGAGTCCAGCCTTGTCTAAGTCATGTCTAGCCCCTGTACCTGGAACTCTCGTACATGCTTGTTTTACTTATCTCTAACTATAAATGGGTAGAGACAGAGTGCTGTTCAGGCGAATGGTTACAACCACGGTCCTTGTCTGGTTTAAGGGTTGTAACCTGGCTCCCGGAATGGTCCCACGCCACTAGTCGTTTATTGTCTTGTTGCACTCTTTATTACTTGTACCTTCTTCCATTTCTTTTCTTATGTTCTGATATGCTGGCTTTTGTTCTTATTTCGTGGCCTCCTTTGTGGTACTTGCTCTTTCTGGGGTTTGACCCAGCTGGTTTTGTGTGGCCAGATTTCAGAGCAGCTCCCGAGGATCTTCCGAACCTCCAGCCCGATGGTGGCGACTAGAAGGAACCCGGGCTACGAGTGGGTTTTCTATTTTGTTTCGCTCACTCTATTGTAAAGTTATTCTTTTGAGGCGTTTAGCCGACGAGCACCTGTTAGCTCGATGCACTTTACTTACTGTCTGCCTACGGGCTGTAAACATGATTGACAAATCCTAGGGTTGATCATGTATGACTTAACTCTTGCTAGTCCTAGCATTTTGTACGACTAGCTTCATGATCAGCTGATATGTAATATTTGGGACGCCTTTTATTGTATATTTGGTGATCAAACATCTTGTGATCATATTACTTGCTTGAGATTGAGACAATAGGCTTGACATAAGAGACCGTTGGTTTGTAGTAAACCCTCATATCTAGACAGCCGTGACCGTGTAGTTGAGATGTATTCTATTTCAATATACGTAGCTGGCTATGTACGCCCCCGCTCTCCAGTATTCTGGTTCTGGGGCGTGACACTTGGCAACAAGTAGCGCTGGTCAACTGGCGCCAGGGAATTGACAGATGGAGCCAAGGGGGATAGGTGGCGCCTAAGTTGGGTTGCGCCAGGTTGGGGTACGCCAGGTCAGGTTGCGCCGTGGCCCAAGGGCACTAGGCTAGGTTGCGCCAGACTGAGCTACGCGAGGTCGGGTCGCACCTGACTCAGGTGTGCCAGGTCAGGTTGCACCTGACTCAGGTTGTGCCTGACTCAGGTTGCACCAGGTTGGGTTGCACCGTGCTAAAGAGCGTGCGCTGGGTCTGGTTGTGCCACGATAAGGAGTGCGTGCTGGGTCTGGTTGCGCCGCGCTAAGGAGCACGCGCTGGGTCAGGTTGCGCCGGGCACTGTTGTTCTTCTCCAAACAGCAAGGAAGAACCCATGGAACCCGAAAACTTCAAAATGCCATAACTTGCTCAAAACAAGTCCGAATTGAGACTTCCAAGGGTCTAATCTGCATAGAACGAAATTTTCTATAGCCTGGGCCGACTAGTTTTTAGGAAATACCAAGCTTTAATAGATCAAAACCAAGAAAAACAAGAAAAGATCAAAACTTAGATCTACAACAATCCATCCATCAAAATCGAAAATGTCAAGTTCTAAAGAGGCTTACCATCAAGTGGAGAAGAAAATGGAAAAATAAAATGGGAGATCCATCATGAAACAAGATTTCACTTGCCTAGGGTTTCTTTGTGTAATCCCCCAAAATTTTGGAGGATTTTTTGTTTATTTTTTTTTATTTTGTTTTTAGTCATGCTCAGTTTTGTTACGCACATTGACTAGGCAATATGGCACGGCCACTGCAGCTAAGTGCCTTGACTAGCATGTTAGCGGTGGGTGCTATTAGATTTATTTTATTTAGAATATTTAGTTGTTTAAATTATGAAATCGTATTATGGCTATCTTGACCATTTAATATTTATTAAATTATTATTTTAGGATTTATAAGTTTATAATTGTTTGTAAAAAAAAATTATGTAGTCTCTCCTAATTACTATAACCTTACTAAATTGTTTTTCATATCCATAAATGTATTGTTATTATTATTACCATTAAGATGATGATTATTATTATTATTTCTAATTGCTTAAATGGATTATTTTGAATTAATTGTTATTCACCTACAAATATAGTCCTAGTCGTGCTTAAATTTTGTTATGCAAATTGACTATGCATCATAGCATGGATAGTTCAGTTATATGCCCTGATTAGCCTAATAGCTGTAAACCCCTATCTTTATAAAATAAATAAATAAATATTTTATGGCAATTTTTCTATTTATCTAATAAGATTAGTACTAAATTGTATAATCTTTCTATATAGCAAAAACTAGCAACACAAATACTACTATTAGTATTTCTCGTACAATTTTACTCAAAAATATATTTTTAAGTGCTTACTGAATTTTAGAAATTTTAAGATTTTTTATTATATTCTATGGTATTTTACATTATCAAATTATTTAGTAAATAGTTATATGTTTTTTTGTATTAAAACAAAAGCCAGCATAAATATTTTCCTCCTCCCTGATAACCTGATTGCCAAATATTTTTCCTAAAAATATTTTGTAAGGTGTTCATTAAGTTTTAAAATTTTTAGGATTTTTATGTGTATTTATTATGGCATATATGAATATACATATGTATATTTGGTATAAAAAAATTGCACTGTTCATCTTCCTTTTATCACACAGGACCCGACCCCTGGTCGCGAGTCTGCTATAGAGGAATTTTTCCTCTCCTTCAAAAGTTCGAATTATATCCATTTCTTCTCCAAATCGGATGAAACAAAATCCCAGCTGTCCCTATCTAATTCTCCCCCGAACAAGATTGAATCTATTTGAATTCGAATTCAAATTCGATAAGAAACTGGGATTTAAACACCCGGTATATAAAACGAATTTAGGTTCGATTCTTCGTATACAAGTGTATTTCGATCAAACCAAACAATCCCTACACGTTCGACCAACCATTCTACATCTTCTAGATGGCCTTTCATCCATCCCTACCGCCTGTAACCGCCGTACGGGTCGAGCACCGCCGGTCGACCACCTGCGCTACAGGAACAGAGCACTCTGTTCTTAGGCAACACCCACTTCGAGGTACCCGCCTTCCCTTGGAAATTTCTCGACAAATACTCGATCATATCTGGATCTATAAATATGTACGCGTAGACCAGTTGTCCCTCTACAAATCCCCTTAATTGCTTTGTATTTAACGACATTAAAATTTCTAGAAAACCTCTTTTAAAATCACGAAAATCCATATTACACGTCCAATATTTCATAGTTTTCTAAATTGAAACCATAGATTTGGAAGACAGTTACTAGCCAGATTTCTTGGGTTTTTGAAAATCCACCTGAATAGGTTAGAAGTCAACCTAACCAGCATCGAAATATTGCTTTTACTTTATGGTAATACCCATTAATCGCTGATGAAAAATTGCTTCCAAAATCCATAAAAAACTATAAAAACCCAAAAAATCTTTGATACGATGTGCGTCCCGCCAAACCGGGCGACGTGGTCGCGAATCGAAAGCATCGAAAGGTGCGTATCGACTTCGCGGACATGTGGGCTTTGACGAAATTCAAATTGGTCGCGTGTGCGCGATGAATTTGATGCGTATCCGTCAAAGTTTACCGTATCGACCCCTTTGTAAATTTTCTAATTACTTTGTGCAAAATTCGTCGTATTGAGACGATACTTGCGCCATCAGGACCGTATCAATTTTTTGGTCTTGTATGCCAAGTTTGGTCCGATTCTGAGAAGGTTAATCTTGGCGGGCCCGCGACCCACTCCAACGGGCGAAATTGTACACGGCCCACCGAAATCTAACTTTAGACATACGGTTGGGTTCGTCTCCTCAAACCAGACCCGTAGACATATAGTTTGACGACTTTAGAGACCGTAAGTTCTGGCACGCGTTTCGGTACAAAACGGGTCCAACAGTGGACATCGTTTTGATCCGAAATTATGATTTTACCCTGTTCCAGAATTGGACTTTTGGACAGGCATTTTCTAGGTATTTCTTTTATGCTAAATCTGTTCGTGATGTTTATTTCAGCATCTGAGGTCGTTCGTAAAAGTTGGCTTTTATTGCTTCACTATTCTGACGATTTGAGTCATCAGACGTCGCCTTTCTGCACACAACCTCCAGGCAAGATACCTTGCCTTATTTATTGTTTATAATTAGATGCATCTTTATTTATTTATTTGCTACAAATTTATTGTCTGTTTTTTTCAGTTGGATCCATGACTTATTTTTCATAGTTTCTTTATTTACTTTCAGTTATTTTTCTTTTCTTGTCTTTTAAAATGCATGTGGACCTAGCCTTAGCGGACTACCTTCTGTTAGCAACCCTGGGAGGGAGAAGACAGTTAAATATATGGGCTACCCAAATTCTAAGATCTCGTTGTAACTGCATACTACGGTAGTCGTGTCGCGACGGTCACTAGCCTCGAGCTATTTGGACTGATGGGTCACGTGGGCTGCTAGCCTCGAGTTATGCCGGCTGATAGCATTGGTACTTGACGTGTGCGTGTTGTGAGTTGTTACCTTGTCCTGGGGGTGTCAGCCTTTACCTGCCCATACATTGTGATGTCTTCTAAATTGTCTACTAGTAAGGTTAGAAGACCTTAGCCAATTTCATGTTCCAGTCATGGCATGGAAAAATGTCGCATCGCAGAATAGTATGTTACCCCTTGGCCTTGTTTGGTTGTAGGGGTAGCCCACTGTTTCGATGATGGGATATTGAGCCGTGTTATGGTTTGGACACTTTACTTTTATCTTTATTTTATGGTGCATTTATATCCAGTTCATATGGCATGTTCTTCCTGTATCTTGTTACGTCCCTCTGAGGACCTGGTGATCTCTCCAGGTATAGGCGCTTTCCCGCAGGAATATGGATCGGCACTGAATCCTTCATACCTTGGGAGAAAACTTTGATACAGCCGGCTGTATCAAAGTTTTGATACAGCCGGGTGTATGACAGGTGGGCCCCCCCTATTTTTTCGTAAACCGTGTAACCAAATATATATAGGAGGGCCCACCTGTCATACACCGGCTGTATCAAAACTTTGATACAGTCGGCTGTATCAAAGTTTAACTCCATACCTTGATGACGAGGTGTCTCCTGCTGATATATAGATTTATGTTATTCTTTGAGACTCATGGTGGACATATACTTTATTTAAGATTATTTTCATAGGTGTTTGGTATGGGCATGTCCACCCGGTTATCTTTTTACTCACTTATTTATTCTATTTGGGACTTCTTATATCTTCTGTGTGTGTTGTGGATGAGATATAGATTTATGATTTACTGGCCTGTAATTTATATTATTACAGCTTATGTATATATATGAAGATTCCATATATTGGAGTATTCTTCATATATATGCAGCTGGCATGTCTATGTACTTGGTCCTAAGTATTTTGGGACTGGGACGTTACATGTTTTTATGGTGGCCCATGTAGGTCAGAAATTATTGTTGGGTTATATGACTGTACCCAACAAGCCTGCATATAGGAATAGGAATAGTATTTCATCCATGATTATTACCTCCTTTGACTTTCAACCTTTTCGAATCCTCTTTGATTACCTGAATTGCCTTATATCTAACCCTTCTCAACATCATCCTACTTTCGTGTTTGATAGAGGTTGAAGAGATGACTCGCACTAGGTAGACATGTTCTATTGTTCCATCATTACTAGTTTAACTCTTGTAAGTTGGATAGAATGCTTCACGACTTAACACTTCCTTAACCGTAATCATGGCTTCAGACCAGAAGGCAGTAGGACGACTGTATAGGCACGAACCCCGAGCAAAAACTTCGATTCTTAAGGAACTTAAATTTTTATATCTACTTTCCTCACTGTCTCGTGTACTTATGTTCTACCATCTTGACCAGTGCCGTTATTATAGCCTAGATTTGCAAGCTTATTCATTTTCGAACTTGTTCATGACATATATGTTATTGGAGGTACCCCGCTAACATATTGTTTATCAGAACCGGTGCATGATGGTCTGATCAACCTAGTATAATTGGTTCGCTCTTTATAAAAAAATTATATAGAATGAGATATAATTAACTTGCTCCCCAAGATCTCATCCACAACTACGATTGACAATTCTCTTTCAACTGCTTGACCTGTAACTTGTTCGAATCTACTAACAGTATTCTATTTTCGTGCCAGTAATGATGATCCTTCGAAGCGGACATGTTCCTACCTCGGCGATCACATCTGGTGATGCAGCCACTCAAGAGGGAGGGGTCCTACCAATGACCCCGGTGACCCCGTATCAGCCAGGATAGTCGTAGGCGACCATGACCCCGTCGATGGTACAACAGGGAACTCAAGTGCCACCCGTCATCCATACTGGGCAGACTACCGTGGCACCAACCGAAGAGAATGTACCACCACCTCCACCACCATTCACTCATTAGTATCCACCTCAGTGCGGACCACAAATGCCTCCACCACCAGAGGATGGAAACCCTACTACACAGTTCATGTATGCCATGATACATACTCAGTGGCAATAGGCTGAACTGATGAGGCAGAGCATGACGGAAGCACTGACTAGGCCCCCACCTCTACCTCCGATATCGGTACCAGCACCAGCTCTACATCCATATGAGGGTCTATCAAGGACTTCATGGATATGAACCCCAAGCCTTTCAGAGGTACCGAGGAACCACTAGAGGTCACCGCGTGGCTTCTCAGCATAGAGAAGCTACTGAGGGCGTCCCAGTTGCCAACAAATGATTGGATGACAGCAGTAGACTTGCTCTTAGAAGACAATGCCCATCATTGGTGGAAAGCCGAAGAAAGACGCTTGGGAGCCAATCAGACTTGGAAAGAGTTCTACAAGCTCTTCAATGAGAGGTTCTTTCCTATCCATGTACGCGATGTCCTCTATGATCAGTTCCTACACCTCAAGCAAGGAAATATGACCATAGATGAGTACGATGCAGAATTCAGTCGACTGAGCAGATTCAGTGAGACACTGATTCCTACTAAGCAGGAAAGGGCCAAGAGATTTCACCAAGGATTGACACCAGAGCTCAAGAAGCATACTACAGTGCAGTCTAGAGTTTCTCATGCTACAGTGTTAGAAGAAGCTAGAAGCCAGGAACTCCTTGACAAGAAAGTACAACAGGCTCAGAGATGCCATATTCCAGCAACTGGGCCAAGTAACCATATCTATGGTGGACCAATCAGACATTCTATGACACAACCACCACCAAGAGCATCACCTTATCCAATTGATGAGCTTCTTACATGTCGCTTTTGTCATAGGAAAGGTCATGTCATGAAGGATTATCGTCGCAGGTTAGGACAATGCATAATTTGTGGCTCCAATCATCACAAAGCCCGAGATTGTACAGAACAAATAAAGGCAGCACAACAACGGATGTAAGGACCCGTAGCACCAGGACCAATAGCAGAGCCCAGTCAACCATCACATGGAGGTTATCCTAGAGGATCACACTTAGCTGACCAATCTATACAAGTTAGGCGGGATGGACAGGAGACAAATGGACAAAGGCATGGGCAAATATTTAGCATGGCTGTGATAGGCACCCATCCTGAGGTTGGAGATTTAGCAGGTATTATTCTAGTCACACCATTTATTTGTTTTAGACATGGCTTAGCATTAGAACAACACATTCATTAGCTTGGTCAACATGCATAGCATAATACTTGTCTTAGTATAAATTATTAAGTTACCAGCGGCAATGCATATGCAGTACCTTCGACACCATTAGATATCTATTGACTATAGTCTAGCAATCTTATTATACAGATTTATGACTTAGTAGTTAGAGATCCTTGCATGATGTACCTTATAATTTGTTACCCCATTAGTAATCGTCTTGTTCTATAGAAGAGTGAATCATCCAACACCCCCGGTACGTGTGTCATCCTGGCATCCCTCACCAACGAAGAAGCGTAAAGATGACATGGATAATCGTTTCTCTATTGTCCAAAATTTGAAGAACAATCTTTGACTTGACACGGTTCCTCTAACCGAGCAAATAACCCAGTAGTTCACAACGTCCACTTCTATCCGCATCACTATGGATACTCCTACCGTGACTTTGAAATTTGGAGCACAACATTAGCCTTTTTCTTCCAACAAATTTCACATACGAGACCTAGACGATCCCACCTTCATCTAGGCATATTATGTGCCACACAAACACGTCCCCTTGTACTCTATTTTTATGATGCGACTTCCGAGTCAAAAAGGCTAATTATAACCCTTACCATAATATTGGTGTACTTTCCAACTTCAATTAGAGATCCAGCCTTGATTCAATTCTTCCAACCCAGTATAGGGTAGTGATCTACTCGAAGCCCACTACTTACATGCCACTAGCTTGCCACTCAATCGAGGCCCCATGTGCTACTTATACTCAAAAGTCACAAAAGGCATATTTTTGGGCTTAAGGAACCTAGTAACCATCCGACTGACAATTAGCTTAACCACTCGAGTTGAAACTTATCCTAGGCCATCCTCATTTAGTAGGAATGGTTTAGACTGCTTTTAGGGATCTTGTCCAGCTATATAGTTTAAAATCCATGACGTGAATTAATCATAATCGGTTCCAACGGAACTAATAGAACATTGGTTTAAAACGTTTAACCCTATTCGTATCACTTGATACCTCTACCGTGATTTTAATATTAGGAGCATAAAACTAGCCATTTTCTTTCCGACCAGTTTTACCCCCATGAAATAGTTGAGCCACTCTATACACGTGACATACATGTCCTACACAAACGCACATCTTGTGCTCCCTTTCGATTACACTATAAATATGACCCATTTTCCTTGGAACAAACCAAGGAGGCCTATTTTCATTCCATTTGATCTTAACTACACAATTTCAACCCGTTCCCTCAAACGACTGCATACCCATGATCCATGCAAGGCTAAGACTACCCTATCTTGTAGAATATGGGGTCAGTTTGGATTCCATCTATGACCACCTCCTCTATCTTTCCAAAAAACCAATTTATGATTGAAAGGACTTACCCTCCCTTCGTATTCAACCACATTATATTATTATTTGTTATACAAAGTTTTATTTTAATTTTAAGGACAAAATTTTTATAAGTTGGGTAGGATGTAATCTCCCAAAATTTTGGAGGATTTTTTGTTTATATTTTATTTTGTTTTTAATTGTTTTGTGAATAAATCTATAAATATTGTCTTAGTCATGCTCAGTTTTATTACGCACACTGACTAGACAATATGACACGGCCACTGCAGCTAAGTGCCTTGACTAGCATGTTAGCGGTGGGTGCTAATAGATTTATTTTATTTAGAATATTTAGCTGTTTAAATTATGAAATCGTATTATGGCTATCTTGACTATTTAATATTTATTAAATTATTATTATGGGGTTTAGAAGTTTATAATTATTTGTAAAAAAAATATTATGTAGTCTCTCCGAATTGCTATAACCTTACTAAATTGTTTTTCATATCCATAATTGTATTGTTATTATTATTACCATTAAGATGATGATGATGATTGTAGGTCCTGAAAAATCAAGTTGTATCAATCAACAAAGTCAAAAATTCAAGATATTCATTATTTTGATGAGTTGCGCAGACAACAGATTGCGCAGACATCACTTTGCGCAGGTTGGTTTGCGCATGTTCCCAACTGCGCAGACTGACGTGGCAGAAGTCATCATTGACTGAATCAAATCAGATCTTCTTGACAGCTGACAACATGAATAACGAGGAGACTATTCGTTTATGGCGCCGCATAGTGCTCGAGGGCGGCTGACAGGTGGCAGCGCAATCCGTGATTGCGCAAACCATTCATACGCAGTCTGAGTTTGCGCAAACCATTCATGCGCAGTCTGAGTCTGCGCAAACCAAAGTCTGCGCAGTTCACTTTGCGCTTTCTACCAACATAACTGACAAATTACATGTGGCATTCATGCAATCAATTGCTCATTATGTGGCAACTGTCTATGCATGATCATGCGCATTTCAATCAAATGATGCCATGTGTCCCAGATAGTTGGCCCACGATCCAATAACTGCCTGCGCAGTCCAGTGATGCGCAAATCAGTTGCTGCACAAATCATCTTGCGCAGTCCAGAATAACTGAAAGTTAGTTATTTCCAGAACTCTATAAATAGAGTTTCAAGTCTTCATTTCAAGGGGGATCAAGATCAGAGATCAGAAATCAGAGAGTTCAGGAGTTCTTGCCAAAGTGCTGCTGCATTCTTCCGAGTTTGTATCAATAAAGTTTTATACTTTTGTTTTTGCAAACAAAATGGCGACTCTGCTGGGGAAAACTTTCTCCTCCGACGAGAAAGTAGCAACTCAATGTGACGTAGCGTCTATCGGAAAGACGCAAAAGACGCTGGTTGTTAAAGTCAACCAAACAGCCTACGAGGCGATGCTCAACTCCAAGACCACTCCCCGTACTGTAGCCACTTCTGCCAAGAGCAAAGTACGCTCAGTTTGGGTCTCCAAGCCTGCACAATCTGCTAGTCAGATTGCTGTACAAACTGTTGTGCCAATAGTTGTACAGTCTGTCTCAACAACTGCTGCACAGTCTGTTGCAGTCAAGGCTGCGCAGTCTGTTGCAACTGTTGCGCAGGCTACTTCATATGCTGTCTTGTCAAAACAGAAGGCTCCTATGACTCTAGCGCAATTGGCAGTGGCTTTTCCTGCGCAAAATAGCACTCCAGTAACCAAAGTGCATCCCAAGCACTCTAAGACAAGGACTCCTGATGCACTTTCTACCAAAGCTTCTACTGCACAAGTAACCAGTGCACCTTTTACCCATGCGCAAACCAAGTCTGCGCAATCCAAGAAAAATAGCCTTTTGGCTAAATTCCCTTCTTCTCACAACAAAAGAAGAGATTCTACTCCTCTTCCCAAACACCCTATTGCCCCTGCACAATCCACTGAGGGTAGTCCTTTGACTATTCCTCTTTCTCTTCAAAGCAAAGAAAAAGGCCCATTGGTCTTTTCTCAAACTTCCTTGTCTCATGACTTGGAAGATAACAGAGGGAAACGCTCTTTAGCTAACCCTTCATCTCAAAACAAGGAAAAAGGCCCTTTGGTCTTTTCTCAGTCTGCTTCAGTCTTTACTGAAGAGGATCCATCTCAATGTGTCTCGGCACCAATCAATTCGAGAACTCTGGCAAACAAGGATTCTTCTTTCCTTTATAACAAGAGTACTTGTACTAATCAAAGAGGTATTCTGTCTACTCCGATAGCAGAATTCCAGGACCTCCCGACTCTCCAAATTTGTCATTCCAGACAGGGAAAACTGTTAGTGTCTCAAGCAGAAACTCCTGGAGGTGAATTTGCTGACCTCAGAACTTATCTTAACCGATCCACTTCGGTAAAACGCAAACAGCCAATGCCGAAGGTCAAACATCATCAGAAACAAATCTCCAAGGTCAAAAATCCTGACACTTATGCCAATGAAGTGAGTACTTCCCTGTATACTCAAGGGACTAAACATTTGAAGAATCGGAATCATGTTCCAAATGTTATCAAAGAACAGATCCCTCAGAACTTTCCTCGTCCTGTTGTAGATCTTCGAGAACATCTAAGACAAAAACAGGATAATGTCTCAATATCTCCATCTCAACCATCTGATCATCACTGTAATCATAAAGTCATCATCCAATGCTGTTGTCAAACGACAAAATGATCTGTCTTCGATCGTTTAACTTTTGCTAAATCTGAACCTATGTCAGAAGAAGACGAAGTTTTGTATGCTTCTGTTAACATGACTTCCCGAGACACTGGGGTAAAAGATGCTCTAAGCATGGTAGACTCCGCAAGCCAAGCCAACGGTATTTGGAATTACTTCAAGAATCTTCTGAAGGAGTATTTCAACATACCCGTTCTCGAAGCCGAGATACAATCGGTCAAAGGAATCTTCCTCAAAATCCTTCAAGTCATCTTCCTGTTTCCCAGTCAGGAGATGATTCGTTCTCTGATTATGATGCATACAGTGAAAGCTCTGAACAAACAGTATCTTCCACTGTGCCAAGAGAAGTGACGGCTTATGTTGTCACCGATGATCCAGATGCTTCAACTTCCGCAAATCAAGAACAGCGAATTGCTGCACTCGAAGACAAATTAAAAACCATGGCTGAGATGGTTGCTAGTATGCATTCCATCATTGTATCACAGCATGCTACACCACCAACTGCACCTATTACTAATCCAGAGATCATAGCATCTTCGATACCTGCCAATACTGGACTGAGGGTAATGCCTCCCCCAATACCTTCTATACAAGTACAAGTACAAACTACGCCTAGCCATTCAGGAGCTGGGGGTAGTGCTTACAACGCTGTTCCTCCTCCTACCACTACAACTCAACCTGCTCCTTCTTCTTCATCCGAAGATGCCAATGAAGCTGTCAAACTCTTACGAACCCAATTTGAAGCATTTAAAGAGAAGGACAAATTGCAAAGGTTGGGGATTAAGCAACCCTATCCGGTTGAATGGAAGGACGTCCCGTTTCTTCCGAAATACAAAATACCTACAATTTCTTTGTTCGATGGCAGTACTTCTCCGAGTCAATTCATCAATCATTTTGAGGTAATGACTGTTCAACTTCAGCCAAATGACGCTCTTCTTACCAGAGTATTCGTCGGTTGTTTAGCCGGCGTAGCTTACGACTGGTACAGAAGTTTGCCCGATGGTTGCATTACTTCTTTTTCAGGTCTCAAACAAATCTTTCTGGAACGGTTCTATGAGGGATTTAATGATATGACGATGTCAGCTTTCAACAAAATCAAACAGAAATATAACGAAACTGCTGAGAGTTTTATTGAACGGTTTCGTCGTGAAGCTTTGAAAATGCCTCCTGGAACTCCAGCTGCTGTCACTATTGATACTTGTAAGGCAAATCTTTTGCCTATTATCAGTATGTGGACGGGATCAACCTAATTCCAAGATTGGCTCTCATTCATCGTCAACGCCAAAGCTGCTGAAGTGAGTGCTGACAAGTTCAAACAATTGGGGGTACAAATGTCTAACCTTGATCGAGATAAGCATCAAAATTCAGGTGGTAACAATCGCCAGAACAATTGCAAAGTGAAAAAAACTTTGAATATTAACTTAAACAAAAATAAAGAGTCTTTGGCTGTCAATGTGGCCCCACCTACATCTACTCCTACTCCTTCTGCACCTCCACCGAGAGAACCTCGTCCGAAGGTGGAATATTCCTTTGACGAAAATGACACTGCAAGTATCTTTGAATGTCTACTCAAAAGCAATAAAATTCAACTCCCTGATCCAAAGAAACCTGATGAAGTCAATAAGACTGATCATCCCAAGTATTGTGTCTATCACCGATTTATTGGACATCCTACTCGAGCATGCTATGTGCTCAAAGGTAAGATTCAAGAGCTTGTCAATGCTGGTGTAGTCACTTTGCAACAAAATGAGAAGACTGTTACTGCAAATATGGTTTCAGTCCAATTTGGGGATTTTCCTTCGCAGATGATACAGTACGGTGTCATTCCAATTCCTAAAGCAACCCTTGAGATTGAGAATCTCCCGCTTCCATCCAATGAAGGTCTTGTTCCCTTATCTCTTGACAACGGTGAAATTATGTGGATCCATCCTGATCTTGCTCCGGAATTCGAGATGTCCTCTTCTTCCAAGGAGAAAACTCGTTCTAAAGGCAAAACCAACATCTGCAACATGGTATCTTTTGATCCCATTGTTGACGAAGAGATTCTGTTAGGCACCAGATCAGGGAAAGCCTATTTGAAAGATCATTCTGAAAGTCAAAAGGATCCTGCTTCTTCTTCTGAACCTGCTCCGATACAACCCGTATCTGCTGAAGAAGTCCCTTCTACATCTTCACCAGTTGTAGTATCAATTCCTCCCAAGCCAACAACGGCTGACAAAGGCAAGCAACAAGTTCGATTTGACAAACCCCTAAAGAAGTCATCTCCTACTAGGCGTGAGAAGCCTTACAATTTTGATATATTGGCTCAATTAGCCAATACACCGGCTAGGCTGTCAATCTTTGAACTTTTGCGTCTTTCCAAGGAGACACGAGAAACTCTAAGTAAAGCTCTGATGCAGGCGGAAACTTGTTTAACTCTTCTCAAGAAGCCAGAATCAGAACCAGTCTCTTGTCATCACTGTCATAGTGTTTTGGAATTGATCCCAAACATTACCTTCACTCAAGATGATATGTTAATGGAAGATAATAGACATGATCGTCCTCTTTACTATACAGGATATGTTGATTCAATGAAGGTTGATCGTATCCTGATAGATCCAGGGTCTGCACTTAGTATTATGCCAAAGACAATGCTAGATGCATTGAAGATACCAGTGCATAGTCTTTCAACCACAATCACTACTATTCTGGGATTTAACTAAGGAAAGAGTGAACCTTTGGGCAAGATCTGCCTAAAACTCCAAATAGGCAATCTTCGCACAAAGGTGACCTTTTATATCATTGACAATTATGGTTGTTCTTACAATGCTCTCCTGGAAAGGCCATTCCTCCATGAATACAATGTTGTTCCATCAACTCTTCATCAATGCTTTAAATACGTTGATGACAAAGGACAAGTTCACAAGGAAGTTGCGGACCTTTATCCTTTCAAGGGTGTTGAAGCTTATTGCAACGATGCTCGTATGTACAAGGATGAGTTTAGGAAGGTGGTATTAGCTATGGATACTGAAGAATATCAAAAAGCAGTGCCTCAAGATACTCTTATCATACCTGTTAAGGGGCGAGTTTCTCATCCACAATCTTCCAAGCCTCTGGTTATTCACTTGCCAGTTCAAATGAAATCAGTTGATGTTGATGAAAATCAAAGGGAGCTCACCTCTTCTGAGCCACTTGTTATTGACTTACGTCGTAACAAAGACAAAAAGCAGCTCATTCCTTCTGAGCCACTTGTTGTTGATTTAACTCACAACAAAGAAAAAAGGGAGCTCACCTCTTCTGAGCCACTTGTTATCGACCTCCGTCGTAACAAGCCTCCTCCACGTTCTTCTTCTCCTCCTCTTATAATCAATTTGACCAAACCTGCTAAGGTTAAAGGTCCTGTTGTAAATACTGATGTACAAGTCAATAAAAAAGCACCTACTTTCCAGTATACTGATGTTATTTACTATACTAAATGTTATTTGGATATGTTAAATAGCTTCCAATCAGTTACAATGGGAGTCGTACAATCTCTTCAGACAGAAGTATCACTTGAAGATCCAGATGATTCTTACCGTATTCACCCTTCTCTAAAGAAAGGTGAAAGTCCAGCACTTTTTTGTAAAGGACCAGAAAAACAATTCAGTTATACGGATGATAGCAAACTTAACGATACAGGACGTCTCCAGTTCCATCGTTATAGTCAACAATCAAAAGACATCATCCGAAAAATGGGCTATGACTTCAAAAATGGCCTCAATTACGGTAAAGGTAGACGAACTCCTATCCGCACGACTATTCCGGAAGGAAAATCGCCAATGTATTACAGCAGGACCAAGAAAGGTCTCGGATATACTTCTCTGCCACTGTTATCCCCAGCAGCTTCTAAATCAGATAGTAAAGAACGTTCTAATTCTTCTGATTCCAGATCATGGGATTCTGATACCAGCATCGGTAAAGTTCATCGTATAATTGTATCTTCTAATATGGTCTCCGCTGAACTACCAGAAGGTTGTGATGAAGACGTTGAAGAAAGTCCGGAAGTAGATCCTTGGGCTCAACATATGGATAACCAATGGGTACTCCGATTTGAACAAAGAGAACCTCCTACTGAAGATCAACTAATTCAAATTGATGTAGGGGAAAGAGAGTCACCTCGGCCAATCTTTGTTAGCAAGAATCTTTCAGAAGCAGATAAGCAAGAGTTGATTCTTCTCATTAAAGAATACATTGACGTCTTTGCTTGGAGTTACGAAGACATGCCAGGTTTAGATCCCAAGATTGCTATTCACAAACTGAACATTCTTCCTAATGCTAAACCGGTCAAACAGCAACAAAGGCAATTTAAGCCTGAAATGATGGACGCAATTAATGATGAAGTCAAAAAGCTCATCGCTTGTGGCTTTATTCGAGAAGAGCAGAATCCTGATTGGGTAGCCAATGTCGTCCCAGTTTTGAAGAAAACTGGAAAAGTTCGAGTCTGCATCGACTTCCGAGATCTCAATGAAGCATGTCCGAAAGATGAATTTCCTCTTCCTATCACAGACATTATGATTGATAATACTTGTAGGTTCGAAAGAATATCTTTTATGGATGGATTTTCCGGATATAATCAGATCAAAATGCATCCTGAAGATGAAAAGCATACATCTTTCCGCACTCCTCGAGGAGTCTATTGTTACACAGTGATGCCATTTGGTCTCAAGAATGCTGGTGCAACTTATGAGCGAGCCATGAGTACCATTTTCAGAGAACATCTTCGTAAAACAGTCGAATGCTACGTTGACGATATTGCTGTCAAAAGTCGTCTAAAAGAAGATCACATCCAAGATTTGAGAACAATATTTAATCTCATGTGTCAACATCAGCTCAAGATGAATCCCACCAAGTCATTCTTGGGTGTCTCTAGTGGCAAATTTCTCGGCTTCGTTATTACCTCTAAGGGTATACACGTGGATCCCGAGAAGATCAAAGCTATTCAAGAGATGCGTCCTCCACGCAACCTAAAAGAGCTACGAGGATTCCAAGGTCGACTTGCGTACATCTGGTGATTCATTTCGAACTTGTCTGGACGCTGTAGACCATTCACTCAATTAATGAAGAAGGGTGTATCTTTTATTTGGACTGAAGAGTGTCAACGAGCATTCGACGATATCAAACAATATCTTATGAACCTACCAGTTTTGGTGCCACCTATCTCTGGAATTCCATTCTTGATGTATGTTCGTGCTATGGACCATTCATTGGGTGCTTTACTTGTCCAAAAGAACAAAGAAGGCCATGAACAGGCTATCTACTATCTTAGCCGAACTATGATTGGTGCTGAACACCGTTATAGTCCGGTCGAGAAAGAATGCCTGGCTCTCAAGTTTGCTGTGCAAAAGACGAGGCATTATATCATTGGTCAAACTATTCATGTTATATCTCGAATTAACCCTCTCCGAGTACTCATGAAGAAACCTAGTACACTTAATTCTCGGTTGGCTACATGGGCAATCCTGCTAGCTCAATATGACATGGTGTATATTCCACAAAAGTCTGTCAAAGGTCAAGCGCTGGCAGATTTCTTAGCAGCTCATCCTGTGCCTGAAACGTCTAAACTCTATGACGAAATTCTTGACGAGACGTTAGAAGTCAACATGATCTCCGAAGAGTTTCCAACATGGCGTCTATTCTTTGATGGTGCATCAAGAATTGGACCAAATGGTGCTATTGTGGCAGGTGTTGGAGTTGTTCTCGTTTCTCCAGATGGATTAACTATCCAAAGAGCCTACGCTTTAGATGAACCTTGCTCCAACAATGTGGCAGAGTACAATGCTTTACTTGTTGGCCTTCAGCTAGCTAAACAACTGAATGTTGAATATCTGGAAGTTTATGGTGATTCTAAACTGGTTGTGAACCAGGTTAGAGGAACCTATGAAGTCCGTCATCAAGACCTGGTGCCTTATCATTAAGCGACAATCAATATAGCTACATCATTCAAAGCTTTCTTCATCGACTATGTTCGACGAGCTTGCAATACTGAAGCCGATGCTTTGGCCAATCTTGGAGCTGTCTTAGCCATCCCTATCAAAAGACATCAGGTGGTGGTTATTTCTAACCGAGAACTGTTCTGTATTGAGAATAATCATAATATTGAATTTAGCAATCTTGCTGAAGTCAATGTTATTGATGACGATTGGAGAACTCCTTTTATCGATTTTGTAGTACATGACATACTCCCTGAAGATCCTAAGGAGGCTACAAGCGTTAGACGTCGATCTCTACGATTCTATTACAATCAAACCACCAAAACACTCTATCGGCGAACTTATGACGGTCTTCTTCTACGCTGTTTAGCTGGTGATGAAGCCAAACAAGTGTTGCGTGAAGCTCACGATGGCGTCTGTGGAGCACATCAACCCGGTCCTAAACTACAGGATCGTATTCGACGTATGGGTTACTATTGGCCCTCTATGGTATCAGATGCCATTGAATATGCAAGGAAATGTCGTGCTTGTCAAATCCATGCGGACTCCATTCATCAACCATCGGAATTCTTACACCCGACTACTGCTTCCTGGCCTTTTGAAGCTTGGGGTATGGACATCATAGGTCCTATCAATCCTCCTTCTTCTAGAGGACATCGGTTCATATTGGCGATAACTGATTATTTCTCCAAGTGGGCTGAAGCTATACCTCTGGCTGAAGTCAAGTCTAGCAGTGCCATTAACTTCGTTAAATACCATGTCATCTATAGATTTGGTATACCTCGAAGAATCATCCATGACAATAGACCTCAATTTATTAGTCAGAAGTTCACTAGATTCTGCGATGATCATCGAATTGACAATGTTGCTTCGACGGCCTACAATCCTGCTGCTAATGGTCTAGCTGAAGCCTTCAACAAAACCATTATTAAGCTCCTTAAGAAATTTGTATCCACTAACAAACGGAATTGGAGTGAGAAACTTGGCGAATGTCTTTGGGCCTATCGAACTACAGTCCGCAATCCCACAGGCTTTACACCCTTCTCTTTAGTGTATGGCTGTGAAGCTGTTCTTCCTTTGGAGCTGTAAATTCCTTCTTTAAGAATTGCTATTGCCAATGAGCTTACCACAGAGAACAATGACCTTCTTCGACTTCAAGAGTTAGAGGCACTGGATGAAAAGCGGTTAATGGCTCAACAGCATATTGAGTTATACCAAGCCCGTATCTCGAAGACATTTAATCGTAAAGTGAAGGTCAGAGCCTTTCAGCAAGGAGAACTTGTTCTAACGGTCAGACGTCCTATGACTATGACTCATCTGAGCAAAGGGAAATTCGATGCGAAATGGGAAGGTCCCTATGTTGTAAGCAAAGTCTTCTCAAATGGAGCTTATCAACTTTCAGAACTTGATGGTCGAGTTGCTATGATGCCTATCAATGACAAATTCTTAAAGAAGTATTATGTGTGAGTGTAAAATGCTTGTAAAATTATCAGACGGAATCAAGTTCATAAATAAAATTCAAATTTTATTTCATTATATGATAGTACATATTAAAGATCACTATCATCTTTTTCTACATTGGGATGAGGGCCACTGCCGTCTTTCTCAAAAATGCAGTCAGCGAAAGAGCCGAGAACCTCATTGCTGGATCCCACGAAAAACTTGCAGGCGGCCATCCTCATGGCTTCTTCTTCGCTAGTCCTTCCTGGTTCGAGCAGGAAGTCCAGAATGTCTCGCGGTGGTTGATGTGCAGACGAACCTTCGCCTGCTTCTGCCTCTTTTGGCTGAACTGGATCAGCAGGACGTTCTTCAGTGTCCTTCTGAACTTTCGGAGCAATCTCTGCCTTCTTAGATGCTTCTCCGGAAGACATTTTTATGTTGAAGAATAGAAGTGTTTGTTCCTATCAGATTTCTGCTATATTTATAGGCAGAAGTTCCTCAATTTACGAAGTGATACATTCATCTGACGGTTCGTTCGTTAATTAAATACCAGACGGTTCATCCGTTCATTTATTACATTCATCCGACGGTTCGTCCGTTCATTAAATATCTGACGGTTCATCCGTTCATCTATTTTGACGGTTAACCCGTTCATTATTTGACGGTTAACTAGTTCATTCACTATCGTCTGACGGTTCATCCGTTCGTTCATCATCACTTAACGGTATTCCCGTTCATTCGTTTTACATACATTGACGATTCATCATTCATTTTCTACATCAGCAACTTGTCGTTTTCGATTAAGTTGTCAATAAATATATCATGTTTATCTATTATTTATATCTGAATAAGATATACAATAAATAATGGAGCCACAACAAAATGTCTTTTATATCAAAACATGAGATATTACAAAAATGCAGCTACAGCAATAAAATCCAAATACAAAATCAAGAAGGAGGGACAATCAGATTGTCAATTTGCTGCTTTAGTGACTGCAGCTCTTCTTCGTGTGTTGACGCTACTATCTTTCTTGCTTCCTCCATCCCACTTTCTTCATCAAAAATGGGCATATCTACTGTCCTGCGAGTGATCTCTTCACCATGAGTGGTCTCATACTCATTTCTTTCTTCAATCAATGCATTAAATTGTTCAATCACCAGTTGGTGATTAACAGTTTCTTCTTCAAATTCTTGTTGGAGGCGAGTAATTTCTGCCTTCAATTCAGCAAGTCGCCGTCCTTTGCTTTCAGCCACCAAAGTAACTGATTCTATCTTAGAATTATATTCAGCTGATTTTGCTGAATGAGCCTCTAATAGATTTTGAAGGGTTAATCTTTCCATATCAGCAGCTTGAGCCAGTCGCTCAAATTCAGCTTGTATTAAAGAGTCTACATCTTTCTTCTTGAGTTCTTTATACTTCTTGATGGAGACTTCTAACTCATTTAATATATGTTCAAGAAGAGTGGCCTGAGCTTCATCTCCTTGGTCTCTTATGGCTCTTATCAAGAAAGAAGTGGGCTTCCTAACCATAATGAAGTCAGCTCCTTCTTTCTCTATCATTTTTCGGACAAGGGATCCCAGCGATTCAAAGAAGCATTTGGTAAATGACTGGACAACCTGCTAATTGATGGCCAAAGTTCCAGGAGTTGCTGCTACTCCTGATGAAGACGGGGGTAACAGGTTGCTCGATTCTTTGAAGTTGGACAACAGGCTCTTTAAATAAGGGAGCCAAAGTAGAGCTGGTTGCTCCTCCTGCTTGATCTTCTGCAAAAGTAAAATTGTTATTTTACTAATTGATTGTTGATGCATAAAAAGATCAAATGAAAAGCAATTTTACCTTGGTTTGGTCTAACAACAAGTTCATTCCCTACTGGAATGGACTCCTGTTGAACAGAAGTAGCCTCCGCTGCAACAGCCTGGCTGCTGCCCGCCTCAGAACCACAAGATAAGTGATGACTACTGCTAACAACCACTGTTGGTATAGGCACCATAATCTGGTCCGTTGGAGGTGTTGGCAAAGTCTCAAGATCTGCAAGAAATTACAAATAAAGATGTTAGTTATCAGTTCATTTTAAAAGAAAAAAATTGATAAATCTTGTTTTATACCTTGAGGGTCGGTGGCGGGATTTTCTGTCAGCTCACCTTCGTCGGCTACTTCTTCAGGAGATATTTCTATCTCAACATCGACAGCCTTTTCTGCAGACGCCTCCATTTCAATATCCTTTTTAGGATTTGAAATATCATCGGCAGTATCAAGAGATCTGTGTTCTTCATTTTTCTTTTCAGGATCTTGTAAATACTCATCAATATTTTCGGATGAAGAACCTTCCTCGTCTTCTTCTTCTACTGCTGCATTTCCACTGCTAGTGGCAGCCTGATCTTCCTGCAAGCTATAACTGCAGTCTTCCAGAGCTGCAATCATTTCACGGTCTTCTTCCTCACGAAGAGTCCCGGGAGTAGGAGGAAGTTGAGTAATATCTGCAATAGGAGAATGAGGTCGTACAACACTTTGTTCTTCCTCTAAAATATGTTCTCTAGGCTTTTTAATTCTTGGGGCAAAATCTCCCCTCTGTTTATTCTCCTCGAGAGTTTTGCTCCCTGATTCAGAAGCAGGAGTATAAGATGCCATTAGAAGTCCTGCAGCAGCATCTACTGAAGTCAGGAGTTGTCTAGAAGAAGACTCTTCCAAAACTCTTCTGGTGACTACTCTTTTCTTTCTGTATAGAGGTCTAACAGGACTCTCTACATTTTCTGGCTCTGCTTGCTTTTGCACGGAAGTTGGTGTAGTGGCAACTTCTTGATGTGTCTCGGCTAATTGCCGGGATTGAGATCTGGTAGTCACCTTTTCAGAAGAAAGATCAAGAATCAATTTCTTCTTCGCCACAGGAGCAGGAGGCTCCTCTCTTCTTTTTTTCTTCGCAGGAGATTTACCCACCTTCAGAGAAATACGAAGTGGTGTATTCACTTCTTGGGGGAATATAATATCCCTTGTAGTTTCCAGAGGTGCATCTGCCGGTTCCTGCGCCTCCTCATTTATAGGGATCGATGGAGCAATTCTTCCTCTCCTTAATCTTGTTGTAGTGGCAAAACTATCTGCGAGGTTAAAATTCTCGGCAAAAGTATTCGCTGATGTGTAAAACACGGAGTATGTAAAAAGCATTCGAGGACCCTGAGGAGTAGTCTTTGCTGGCATGGAGAAAGTGGCTTTTATATCACGGGCATTGTAATAAGCCCAAGCCCTAGCTCCGTCTATCAGATAACCTTTGCCTTGGAGGCAGGTAATTACGTTTCCTACATGGAACTGATCATATCCAAACTGTCGAGCGAATCGGCTTGGAAGATATGGTTCTAAGTAGCACTCTTCTTCGAATCGGTAGACCAAATGAGATGGTCGAATTGTCTTCAACCATTCAAAAGCGACACGAGTCAGAGGCTGCAGTTTCGAATCCACCATATTCGTGGGCATCTGATCATACCCAGCAGGGAAAGGAGCACAGCAGAAATTCCAGCCTCTATTCAAATTCAACATAAATCTACACTCAGTTAAGGAAGTATATTTCCATTTTCCATGGGAATACCTTCGAAGAAAACTGCCGTCGACTGATCCCATGCCAGGATCCATTAAGGTTGGATAGTGAAGAAGCAACCATCCAAACAAATATGTATATGGCAATTCTAAGCGAGGGAATTCTCTCTCTCCCTTCGCTTTCAGCATCAAGTCAATATATAAACGAAGACTGGCATTTAGCTTGCAGGTCATTGCTGATAGTAAGTCCATTTTATAGCCGAAGACCAATTTAACAGCTGCAAACAAGACGCCGCGGTGAAAACGATCTACGGCACTGGATCCGGGAACTACGAACCTTCGCAGCCAGTATGTTAAGAATCCTGCCAATTGTACTGATTCTGACATGGGCCTATAGCCCATTCTCAAGTAACTTTCCAAATTGTCTCCTCTCTTCAAAGGAGGATATTCATGGTCATCTTTCACTTCTTTATCAAAGTGACCACTCTGTTCCATTAACTTTCTAACCTCTGTATTGCTCAAAGGTTTGAAGAAAGTAGGGTAGCATTTATCATTCTCCCTGGTTTTCTTCTCTTCTATATGATTGAGAAACAGGTATGGTAGCCACTTTGAAGAATAACAAGTGTTAGCAGTGGCACTCTGATAAAATAGAGAACAGATCTTATAATGGCACAATAGCTCTTCGAACACTGTCACCATCTCTGGATTCTCTTTTCTGAGCTTGTTCAACTCATCATTTGTTGGTACATACTCCTCATACGGAGCATCTGCCATGGGCAAATACGAGATATACTTCATCTCGTGGAGTGCAAAGCCCATCTCTCCCCCTGGGGTCATGAAAGTTCCGGTCCTGTAGTTGTATCTCTCAGCTAAGGCTAAGAACATATGAGGATTGGGAGCAAATCCATATACAGTGGCATGCACTGCTTCATACAGGTTGATTTGTTGGAGTCTGTCTTAGAATTTTACCAGAATCCAATTTGCGATATAGTTCCATCGCTTGTAGTCTGGATTCACCAATCCAGTCAGTCTTATATCTTGCTCAGGATATTTTCCTTCAACCTTTGCAAATTTATTTGCGAATATTGGTGTCCTAACAGGCATTAGCATGGAGGAGTTCTCTGGTGGAATGCAGCCAGGTCTTAAGCCTCTCAGTAGGACACTATATCTGTCAGAAGAGCTATAAAACATATCCTTATGTTGTGGCCCCTTCTTTACGAAGATTTTTCCTGCCCGAGCATCCTGAAATAGAGTGATATTCCAATCCATCTTCCTAGGGTAGCTTGCATGAGCGTACCGTGACAAAGGAAGGCAGCGAGCGATGTCGGGTATAAAAAAAGATCTATCTTGCTGGTGAACTACCCTATCTTCCATCCTTGGCCTAGGCTGAGAGGCTCTCTCAAAGGCGTCACCGAATAGGAATAAGGGTTTCTTGTGAATTATAGCATCAGCTGATTCTAAAGGCTGTCCGTTCATCAAACACATCAAAGTTTCATTATCCTGAGAAATCAATATAGCTTGACGGGAGGCCGGTAGATCATACTGAGGGTAATGGACATGAGACAGATCCTCTTTGTATTCAGACTCTGTAAGAGTTCCCATAAAATGTTCGTAATCTGGATCTTCATTAACTTCAACTGCATCAACAAATAGATGAAAACTAGTCCAAGACAAAGATTCTGTTTTTAAACATAAAATATTAGAGTGCGCAACCTCAGATTGCGCTGACATAATTTGCGCAACCTCAGATTGTGCTGACATGACTTGCGCAACATCAGTTTGCGCATCATAAAAGGATGCGCAAAACAATGGTTTGCGCTGATATCTGCGCAACTTAATTGTTTGTGCTGACTTCCTATCAGCACAAATCAACAATTTGCGCAAGAATGCAGCCTTCATAAAAATGAAGAACTGATAGTTGATGCAACCGAAACCCTAAAAACGGTGGCGCAATATGAACTTATCTCTAAAAAGAGATGAGTTTCAAGGGAGTCGAATCACCCTAAAAAGGGGTTTTCGATCGGTTCAACTACCTCTCAGAGCAGGGTGTGCGGATTCGTGTCGGGAAGCTCGCCGTGTAACCCTGTCAGAAGACTCGGCCGGAGCTTTTCCTTTCGCGGCGGCGGCAACGGCAGCATTTGACCGTCTTGGGGCCATAACAATCGTCGGAGGAGGAGAACAGTGAAGGTTGGGAGATTTTCTTCTCAAAAAGCTCGAAAGATTGCAAAGTAAAGAATTGAAAACGAAGAGAGGGGTATTTATAGTTTTGGAAAACACGAAACGGATGCCTCGGATTGCGCCTAAAATTGTGGTCCACTCGCTTTGCGCAGACAGCTTATCATGTTGCGCAAAATGATTCAACATTCAAAAAATTCAAAGTATTTCGAAATTTTGAATACAATCAACTTTCAAAAACTTTGAAGGGGGTCTTGTAGGTCCTGAAAAATCAAGTTGTATCAATCAACAAAGTCAAAAATTCAAGATATTCATCATTTTGATGAGTTGCGTAGACAACAGATTGCGCAGACATCACTTTGCGCAGGTTGGTTTGCGCATGTTCCCAACTGCGCAGACTGACGTGGCAGAAGTCATCATTGACTGAATCAAATCAGATCTTCTTGATAGCTGACAACACGAATAACGAGGAGACTGTTCGTTTATGGTGCCGCACAGTGCTCGAGGGCGGCTGACAGGTGGCAGCACAATCCGTGATTGCGCAAACCATTCATGCGCAGTCTGAGTTTGCGCAAACCATTCATGCGCAGTCTGAGTCTACGCAAACCAAAGTCTGCGCAGTTCACTTTGTGCTTTCTACCAACATAACTGACAAATTACATGTGGCATTCATGCCATCAATTGCTCATTACGTGGCAACTGTCTATGCATGATCATGCGCATTTCAATCAAATGATGCCATGTGTCCCAGATAGTTGGCCCACGATCTAATAACTGCCTGCGCAGTCCAGTGCTG
The DNA here is from genome assembly GCA_029216955.1 of Iris pallida. Taxonomy (NCBI): domain Eukaryota; kingdom Viridiplantae; phylum Streptophyta; class Magnoliopsida; order Asparagales; family Iridaceae; genus Iris; species Iris pallida. Next base: position 6,335,273 of record JANAVB010009598.1, read on the forward strand.
CGCAAATCAGTTGCTGCGCAAATCATCTTGCGCAGTCCAGAATAACTGAAAGTTAGTTATTTCCAGAACTCTATAAATAGAGTTTCAAGTCTTCATTTCAAGGGGGATCAAGATCAGAGATCAAAAATCAGAGAGTTCAGGAGTTCTTGCCAAAGTGCTGCTGCATTCTTCCGAGACTTTTGTCTTCAACTTTAGAGGCTTTTGCCTTCAGTTTCCAGAGTTGTTTTCAACTTCAAAGGCTTCGTCTTCAAAGTTCACATCGTCCAAGGGATAGAGCAATCGTCATCAAGATTGGATTCCTATAGTTATAATTTTCCCAGAATTCTTGTAATCTTTATTACAGTTTGTATCAATAAAGTTTTATACTTTTGTTTTTGCAAACAATGATTATTATTTCTAATTGCTTAAATGGATTATTTTGAATTAATTGTTATTCACCTACAGATATAGTCCTAGTCGTGCTTAAATTTTGTTATGCATATTGACTATGCATCATAGCATGGATAGTTTAGTTATATGCCCTAATTAGCCTAATAGCTGTAAACCCCTATCTTTATAAAATAAATAAATAAATATTTATGGCAATTTTCCTATTTATCTAATAAGATTAGTACTAAATTGTATAATCTTTCTATATAGCAAAAACTAGCAACACAAATACTACTATTAGTATTTCTCGTACAATTTCACTCAAAAATATATTTTTAAGTGCTTACTGAATTTTAGAAATTTTAAGATTTTTTATTATATTCTATGGTATTTTACATTATCAAATTATTTAGTAAATAGTTATATGTTTTTTTTTGTTGTATTAAAACAAAAGCCAGCATAAATATTTCCCTCCTCCTTGATAACCTGATTGCCAAATATTTTTCCTAAAAATATTTTGTAAGGTGTTCATTAAGTTTTAGAATTTTTAGGATTTTTATGTGTATTTATTATGGCATATATGAATATACATATGTATATTTGGTATAAAAAAATTGCACTGTTCATCTTCCTTTTATCACACAGGACCCGACCCCTGGTCGCAAGTCTGCTATAGAGGAATTTTTTCTCTCCTTCAAAAGTTCGGTTTATATCCATTTATTCTCCAAATCGGATGAAACAAAATCCCAGCTAGTCCCTATCTAATTCTCCCCCGAACAAGATTGAATATATTTGAATTCGAATTCAAATTCGATAAGAAAATGGGATTTAAACACTCGGTATATAAAACGAATTTGGGTTCGATTCTTCGTATACAAGTGTATTTCGACCAAACAATCCCTACACGTTCGACCAACCATCCTCCATCTTCTCGACGGCCTTCTATCCATCCATGCCGCCTGTAATCGCCGCACGGGTTGAGCACCGCCGGTCGACCACCTGCGCGACAGGAATAGAGCACTCTGTTCTTAGGCAACACCCACTTCGAGGTACCCGCCTTCTCTTAGAAATTTTTCGACAAATACTTGATCATATCTGGATCTATAAATATGTATGCATAGACCAGTTGTCCCTCTGCAAATCCCCTCAATTACTTTGTATTTAACGACATTAAAATTTCCAGAAAACCTCTTTTAAAATTACGAAAATCTATATTACACGTCCAATATTTCACAGTTTTCTAAATTGAAACCATAGATTTGGAAGACAGTTACTAGCCAGATTTCTAGGGTTTTAGAAAATCTACTTGAATAGGTTAGAAGTCAACCTAACCAGCATCGAAATATTGCTTTTACTTTATGGTAATACCCGTTAATCGCTTCCAAAATCCATGAAAAAATGTTTTAAAAACTCAAAAAATCATTGATACGACGTGCGTCCCGCCAAACCGGGCGACGTGATCGCGAATCGAAAGCATCGAAAGGTGCGTATCAACTTTGCGGACAGGTGGGGTTTGACAGAATTTAAATTGGTTGCGTGTGCGCGACGAATTTGATGCGTATCCGTCAAAATTTACCGTATCGGCCCCTTTGCAAATTTCTCAATTCTTTTGGCACATTTGTCGTATTAAGACGAAACTTGTGCCATTAGGACCGTATCAATTTTTTGGTCCTATATGCCAAGTTTGGTCAGATTCTGAGAAGGTTGATCGGAACGCCTATTTGGCGGGCCCGCGACCTGCTCCAACGGGCAAAATTATGCACGGCCCACCGAAATCCAACTTTGAACATACAGTTGGGTTCGTCTCCTTAGTTTGACGACATTAGAGACCGTAGGTTCTGGCACGCATTTTGGTGCAAAATGGGTCCAACGACGGACATCGTTTTGATCCGAAATTATGATTTTGTTCCTGTTCCAGAATTGGACTTCTGGACAAGCATTTCCTAGGTATTTATTTTATGCCAAATCTGTTCGTGATGTTTATTTCAGCATTTGAGGTCGTTCGTAAAAGTTGGCATTCATTGCTTCACTATTCTTACGATTTGAGTCATCGGACGTCGCCTTTCTACACACAACCTCCAGGCAAGATACCTTGCCTTATTTACTGTTTATAATTAGATGCATCTTTATTTATTTATTTGTTGCAAATTTATTGTCTGTTTCTTTTAGTTGGATCCATGACTTGTTTTTTATAGTTTCTTTGTTTACTTTCAGTTATTTTTCTTTTCTTGTCTTTTAAAATGCATGTGGACCTAGCCTTAGCGGACTACCTTCTGTTAGTAACCTTAGGAGAGAGAAGACAGTTAAATGTATGGGCTACCCAAATTCCAAGATCTCGTAGTAACTGCGTACTACGGTAGTCGTGGCGTGACGGTCACTAGCCTCAAGCTATGTGGACTGATGGGTCATGTGGGCCGCTAGCCTCGAGTTATGTCGGCTGATAGCATTGGTACTTGACGTGTGCGTGTTGTGAGTTGTTACCTTATCCTGGAGGAGTCAGCCTTTACTTGCCCATACATTGTGATGTCTTCTAAATTATCTACTAGGAAGGTTAGGAGACCTTAGTCAATTTTATTTTCCAGTCATGGCATAGAAAAATGTCACATCACGGAATAGTATATTACCCCTTGGCCTTGTTTGGTTGTAGGGGTAGCCCACTGTTTCGATGATGGGATATTGAGCCGTGTTATGGTTTGGACACTTTACTTTTATCTTTATTTTATGGTACATTTATATCCAGTTCATATGACATGTTGTTCCTGTATTTTGTTACGTCCCTCTGAGGACCTGGTGATCTCTCCAGGTATAGGCGCTTTCCCGCAGGAATATGGATCGACACTGGATCCTTCATACCTTGATGACGAGGCGTCTCCCGTTGATATCTAGATTTATGTTATTCTTTGAGACTCATAGTGGACATCTACTTTATTTAAGATTATTTTCATAGCTGTTTGGTGTGGGCATATCAACCCGGCTATCTTTTTACTCACTTGTTTATTCTATTTGGGACTTCTTATATCTTCTGTGTGTGTTGTGGATGAGATATAGCTTTATGATTTACTGGCCTACAATTTATATTATTACAACTTATGTATATATACGAAGATTCCATATATTGGAGTATTCTTCATATATATGCAGCTGGCATGTCTACGTAATTGGTCCTAAGTATTTTGGGACTGGGACGTTACACTTTGGTAGGTGGGAGGAGTAAATGAAGAAGATGGAGAATTAAAGAGAAATAATGGAGGAAAGAGAGAGGATAGTTGCCTTATATATCAACTCTTCTCATGATGAACCAAACCCAAATAAACCAAGCCAAGCCAAGACAAGCCGAACCAAAACAAATCCAGGACAACTAAACCAAGATTAGACTAAAGAAGACAAGTCTAACTACGGGTCACCTGACAATTGTCAGAAATCCGTATACGTATCCTGAAAAATACGTATAACGAAAAACGAGAGTGACACTAATGGACTTAAGATTAATTGTGGCCTATACCTAAACCCTAACCTAACCCTAACAGCAGCTATGGCCGGCCAAGCAGCCCCCCTCTATATGTTCATCTCTTGTAGCCACCAAGCTTTTTACAAATCCTAGAATTTGCCACCTTCCTCAAAGTAGCCTCCATTCTCCAATTCTCATCCAAATTAGACCAAACGAATTGCGTTGCGATCCTTGGGAGGAGGAGAACTTGCTGGAGGATTGCTAGCAAGGAATCGAAGGCTTTGGACCGTAGGAAATCAGCGTCGGGATGTTTGGAGGCTTTTTGCATTGAGATTTCGACTCTCAATAGGTAAACACTTTTAAACTCCTTTAAATCCTAATTTTTCTTCATAGAAGCATGCATCTGGGTATCCTAGACCTGTAGATGTAGTTTGGTTAGATTTTGTGTCCATTTCGTATATGTATCGGATGCGTGTCGGTGTATGTTAACATGTGCTTGATGAAATGCCTCTTAGAAATAAAAGTTATTATTTTTAAAAACTAATTTCATATACTTGTGGCCCTACACGTGGGGATTCAAAAACATATTTTTTTGTCATTTTTTGACACTATTTTCGTGTCCAAACAGGACACGGGGATGTAGCACGAGGTCCCGGGCACAGCCCGTACACTGTCCTGCATCCTGAGTGTCATAACTCGATGGATACGACACAATTTGGCGTGAAATTTTATGGACACGTGGGGGCAACCTCTGCCCATGTGCTCGAGAAAATTTATGAGGTTTTGTTGAGTGTGCACGAAGTTATCGAGCCCGCATGGGTCTCGGCCTGTTGTGCACACGCACAAAATTGAGCCCTGACACATACTTATAACTCGAACACGAGAACATGAAGACTCGAGACAGGGTGTCCAACACCTAGCCCTATACCTAGGCCACCCTTGGACACGAGTACGTGACATGTGGACGTGTGTGTCATGTCCTAGGTAGGCCGACACGTCTCCATGAGGCCATGCACACGCGCGCCAGCAGCCCGATTTTGATACGCATGTGGACACGCGACACGGCATGACTTAGACACATTGCAGACACCTAGACACGTACCCTGATACCCTAGCTACCCCCTGGCACGAGCACGAGGCTTCTTATTGGACACACGAGTCTCTGGGTTGCTCGACACACCCCGCACACACGCATACTTTACCGTTTCTGACACGCACAGTTTTGACACTGTTTGACACGAATTGGACATTGTGTGGACACGAACATGACCCCCCCATGTTGAAACCCTAGTATGGACACTCACCCTTCCTATTTTCACAGTTTTGCATGGTTTAGATTTGTGTTGGGTTATGAGTTATTGAATTGGGGTCTTGTGTATGGGATTTTCGGTTTTGAACTTGATACTTGATCTGATTTTTAAGTTTGGATTTGAATCTCATTAGTTAGGCTGAGTTTATGTTTTAGAGTTAGATCTGTTGGGTTGGTTTTCTTTAAATCTATTCACATGAGTTTGAATCTCAGTTTGAGGTTCTGAATAGAGATAGGTTTATTCATGGTGAATTTTGTTTTGAATTGGTGTTGGATTCCAGTTTTGAGATGTACATTGAGTTTGGGAATTGACATATAGGTTTTTAGGTTGATGTTTAGATTTCGATTTGGAATATTTGAATGTTAGTTAGGTTAGATACTTGGGTTTTAGTTTTGATACTTAGTTATCATTGAATCCATTCACTTGGCTTTGATTCACAGATTTCTGAGATGTTTGGTCTTTATATATCTATTAGATATAGTTGGTTTATATGTATATGAATTTGACATATGGGTTTTTGAGTTGTGAGTTTAAAGTTATATATATGTGTATATTAGTATAGGTATATATAGATACTATTGCTTTCAAAATGCTGAGATTAGAGTTGAGTTTGGCTTTTCCAACCCCTTCTACTTCACAACATACACATTTCACACACACCAACACATGCTACATATATTTTTCCCTCTTTCCTTATATATGTGTGTGAATATATATATATATATATATATATATATATATATATATATATATATATATATATATATATATATATATATATATATATATATAAATTGGTATAGGTTTTGATATCTAGGTTATTTAGCCTATGGTTGGTAAGTTTAGTTTAGAAATAATCTATAGGCCAAGATTAGGAATAGTTGACTAGTTAGCTGACCAAGTTGACCAAAGTCAACTGTAGGTCAAACTTGACCTAGAATTGACTCAAATAGGCTTAAATTGACATATTAGCTTAAGTTTGACTTAAACCTAGACTAATTGACTAGTTGACTTAGGTTTGACCTAGTTTGACTAGAATGGTTGACCAGAGTTGACTTTGACCTAGTTTGACTAGAATGGTTGACTAGAGTTGACTGAGAGTTGACTTTGACCTAGAATGACCTAGAATCATATAGAATGCATTGTAAACTTTCTTTAATTCATATTAGACACATTTTAACCTATATGGCTCTAAACAGGACTCAGTTACTCCAGTTCAGACATCTGTATTCATCAGTCGCACAGGATATCAGATGAGTACATTCTCTGATAGTTTTTATTTATTTGATGATTATTGTATTTTAGTTCTAGTTAGTTCAATTGATTCTCTGACAACACGGATTAATTTTTCTGGATCCACTGCATGCGACACTCACCTTTTTACATGTCTGGCCTCTATTTTTGGAATCACCCCAATGGACTCACTATGGCATCGTCATGTTCTGGCTGGACTTGTACTTTATTTTTGTATCATTTTCTGAATTCACTTGTACTTGTTGGGTAGGGAAATATTCGAGTAGACATGTAAATAGTCCCAAAAATGCTGGAATCACCCCATCTGGTCTAATCTGGAATGATAGCAGTCGTACACTTGCCAAGTGTACGATGAGCTGTATTTACCCCTATCATTTATATGTCGATCTCGGTATTTTAAAACACACTGGTCAGTATCATGTTTAGGACTCACACTGGATCACACTTGTCTATGCTATATTATCTGGACTTATATCACCTCTATTCGAGTTCAGTTAGTTTTACTTTTACAGTCTCCATTGCCATGCTCTCTTGACTTGTTTAAACTGTTGTTCTACTTTACTTCCTGTCTAAACTTACCATGTTCATCAATATAACTGTCTATAACTACTTTATAGTCTTTGTCATTTACTTAAAATTTCTAGATAAGATGTGCTCGTTCCTTTCCTGACTGGATCGTTGACAAAATATTACTGATGTTTGCCCCGAGGATACTTGCCCTACTTACTATGGACTAGGAGATGACTTAGCTACTTTGGGCCCCGACTCTCAGGAGTGATCGGAAGACTAGTTAGTAGACTTGGTTTAGTTTTTATGTTTAGAACTTGAATTGTAATAACTTGAGATATTGACTTGTTTGAGATTTGTTGAAGATATTATTAGTTAGTAGTTTATATTTTGTTGTTGTTTAATCTTTTAGTTATAGACTTCTGTGTTATCTTATCATGCTTAGACTGTGATTGAGTTTTACTATATCTATACTTGTCCTCCGTTCGGAGTTGAGATTATGACAGGTATATTATATATTTGTGTGAGTTGTTAGATAATGACCTAGTACAGCGTTCTACCGTCGATTCTGCGACGTAGGTTGGGCATTGTTACGCACTTATACCCTTATACTGGGTGCGGGTCATGACACATTTTTAGTGGTAGCCTATGCATGTCAAGAGTCGTATTAGTGCGATATCGTAGTAGTACGACGACTTAGTTGTACTGCTGCGAGCCTACGATAGGATTTAAGGAATAGGCTTTAGCGGAGAGGTACTTAATCACAGTTAGGAAAAACTCTTATCTAATTCCTGCCATCTAATTCTTGCTGATAATTGTCTTTCTTGATATAAAACTGCCCTCCTTTGATTATACCATTTCCCGCTCAGAATTGACTTCTTTGTTTGATCTGTCTTCAGGATGGTGGAGACATGATCGCATCGCTCTGGTCCAAGGGATACCACTAAGAGGTCTGCCACCTTTCGGCCGCCTTAGCAGGACCCTGGGACTGCAGCTCCTTCCGTTCTTGCTCGTGTAGGAGCTTCTGCAGCTTCTGGGGTGTTCCTCCACTTGTTCCGAGGACTATCCCAGGGATCTCAGGTGTTCTTCCACCACCACCTCAGGGGACAGTTGACGTGGCGCAGTTCCTTGCCCTCTTCCAGCAAATGATAGAGGCTCAACAGTGCCAGTCGGCAGATATGAGGCAGGGCATCGACAAAGCCCATCAGCTGGCCATGGTAGCAGTAGAGAAGATGACTGCCCAGCCGTAGGAAGGTCAGATATAGTAGCAGTACCAGCCGAGGACCCCGGGCATTTAGGAATTCTAGAAGATGCGGCCGGGGGACTTCAAGGGTACTGAGGGTATCCTATATGCCGACGACTAGATCGAACATATAAAGGAGATCTTTCGCCTCGCACTGATACCAACTGGAATTCATATAGAGGCAGCGGGCAGCCAGATGTAGGATCTTGCCCGCACATGGTACCAAACCGACCCCAGAGTTGGTACGGAAGGGCAGACATGGGGAGCTTTCAAAAAGCTCTTCAAGGAGAAGTTCTTCTCCAACACAGCACTTGGCACACTGGAGACGCAGTTTGAGTGTCTGGTTCAGGGGAACCGGACCGTCGAGGAGTATGTAGAAGAGTACTGCCGTCTAGGAAGATTTGTTGAGGGCCTTAGTGAGACCGCAAAGGCTAGGAGGTTCCGAAAGGGTTTGGTCAAGGAGGTCAAGTCTTTGACCAAGAGCGACAGAGATGCCACCTTCGAGCAGATCCTGGCAGGGGCCATGGCAGCAGAGGATGACTTGGAGCTCAAGTCCAAGAGGGGCCGGAAGGATTCAGGAGGAGCTAGTGGTAGTACGAAACGCCCCTGTGTGCAAAAAGTAGAACACCAGCCGCAGCAGATGCAGGCACCAGCTAGAGTTCAGCAGGCACAGCATCAGCCTCGGGGACAGGATCAGAGGATGCCCACTTGTGCCTACTGCAGGAAGCCGGGGCATGTTTGGGATGTTTATAGGAAGAGACTGAAGGTTTATCTGTTCTATGGATCCGATGTCCACCAGATACGAGACTGCCCTACTGTACCTCCATATGGTGGAGCACAAGGTCAGAGAGAGGGAGCTAGGCCACCTGCCGTACAGCACCATGCTCAACACCAAAGGGGTGAGGCTTTTACACCGATGGTCGAGGAGACCAACGCTGCAGGGGGTGGTTTAGCAGGTCTGTCTTTCCTGTTCTTCTTTTCCATCTTGATGTATGATTTCATTAGTACCTGTCAGGATATTTTTGTTATGTGCTAGATAGTGTAGTGACCCTGTCCAAGACTGTAAAATCACGACAAGCAGGACCATGTTTTACATATTTTAGATATAATTTTCTTGACCTTGATTGTCGGATGTTTGACCTAGAAGGAGTACAATCATCTTAAATTTCGAGGACGAAATTTTTCTAAGGGGGGTAAATTTGTCACTACCACTTTTCAAGATTAGGGGTATTTTGGTAATTGTATGATTTTTGAATATTTGTTAATATTTTAATTAGTGCTTTTGTGTTAGTAGTTGGTTTAACCTTAGCTAACCTTGATTAGATACTAACCATGTGATTAGAGACTTAACTAGCATTTTAGAATAGAATTTAAGGTTTAGTCCTAATTAGGAAACTTTTAAATTCATTTTTAGCTTATTTAATATATAGCTCTTTGGGCTTTTGCTAAAAGGGCTTCTAATGGACTTAAGATTAATTGTGGCCCATACCTAAACCCTAACCTAACCCTAATAGCAGCTATGGCCGGCCAAGCAGCCCCCTCTATATGTTCATCTCTTGTAGCCACCAAGCTTTTTACAAACCCTAGAATTTGCCATTTCCTCAAAGTAGCCTCCATTCTCCAATTCTCATCCAAATCAGACCAAACGAATAGCGTTGCGATCCGTAGAAGGAGGAGAACTTGCTGGAGGATTGCTAGCAAGGAATCATAGGCTTTGGACCGTAGAAAATCGGTGTCGGGACATTTGGAGGCATTTTTGTATTGAAATTTTGACTCTCAATAGGTAAATGCTTTTAAACTCCTTTAAATCCTAATTTTTCTTCATAGAAGCATGCGTCTAGGTACCCTAGACCTGTAGATGTAGTTTAGTTAGATTTCGTGTCCGTTTGATATATGTATCGGATGCATGTCGGTGTATGTTTACATATGCTTGATGAAATGCCTCTTAGAAACAAAAGTTGTTATTTTTCAAAACTAATTTCATATACTTGTATCCCTATACGGGAGGATTCCAAAACATTTTTTTTGTTAAATTTTGGTACTATTTTCGTGTCCAAACAGGACACGGCGACGTAGCACGAGGTTCCGTGCATTGTCCTGCATCCTGAGTGTCATAACTCGATGGATACGACACGGTTTTGCATAAAAATTTGTGGACACGTGGGGGCAACCTCTGCCTAAGTGCTCGTGAAATTTCATGAGATTTCGTTGAGTGTGTACGAAGTTATCGAGCCCGCATAGGTCTCGGCTAGCTGTGCACATGTGCAAATTTGACCCCTGACACGCACTTATAACTCGGACACGAAAACACAAGTCAGGGTGCCCAGCACCTAGCCCTATACCTACGCTACCCTTGTATACGAGCACGTGACACGTGGACGTGTGTGTCGTGTCCTAGGTAGGCCGACACGTCCCCACGAGGCCACGCGCACGCGCACGAGCAGCCCGGTTCCGATACGTGTGTGGACACGCGAACGGCACAACTTGGATACGTTGTAGATACCTGGCCACGTACCCTGACACCCTAGCTACCCCCTGGCATGAGCACGAGGCTTCTCGTTGGACACACGAGTCTCTGGGTTGCTCGACACACCCCGCACACACGTACACTTTACTGTTTTTGACACGCACAGTTTTGACACTGTTTGACACGAAATGGACATGCCCCCCATGTTGAAACCCTAGTGTGGACACTCACCCTTCCTATTTTCACAATTTTGCATGGTTTAGATTTGTGATGGGTTATGAGTTGTTGAATTGGGGTCTAGTTTATAGGATTTTCGGTTTTGAACTTGATACTTGATCTAATTTTTAAGTTTGGATTTGAATCTCATTAGTTAGGTTGAGTTTCTATTTTAGAGTTAGATCTATTGGGTTTGATTTTACTTTGAGATTCACATATTGTAGTTGGGTTGGGTTATGAGTTAAGTTGAGTTTTGAGTGTAGGTTATTTTGACACTTGGTTTTCTTTAAATCTATTCACATGAGTTTGAATCTCAGTTTCTGAGATTCTAAATAGAGATAGGTTTATTCATGGTGAAGTTTGTTTTGAATTGGTGTTGGATTCCAGTTTTGAGATGTATATTGAGTTTGGGTATTGACATATAGGTTTTTAGGTTGGTGTTTAGATTTTGATTTGAATATTTGAATGTTAGTTAGGTTAGATACATGGGTTCTAGTTTTGATACTTAGTTATCATTGAATTCATTCATTTGGCTTTGATTCACAGATTTCTGAGATGTTTGGTCTTTATATATCTATTAGATATAGTTGGTTTATATGTATATGAATTTGACATATGGGTTTTTGAGTTGTGAGTTTAAAGTTATATATATGTGTATATTAGTATAGGTATACATAGATACCACTGCTTTCAAAATCCTGAGATTAGAGTTGAGTTTGGGTTTTCCATCCCCTTCCACTACACAACATACACATTTCACACACACCCACACTTGCTACATATATTTTTTTTTCCCTCTTTCCTTGTATATATATATATATATATATATATATATATATATATATATATAATATATAACCTAGATATCAAAACCTATACCAATATATATATATATATATATAGGCTTAATTGCACTTTGCTACCCTCAACTATTACCATTTTTCAACTTTGTACCCTAAACTATTTTTTGTAACAATTTGGTACCCAGATGTTATTTTGGACTAAAATGCCCCTACCCCTACCCCTAACCCTCCCCCCCTGCACGCTCCGGCCGCCCCCCCTGCTCACTCCAGCCGCCCCCCCTGCTAGCTACGCCCCCCCACCCGCCCCCCACCCCCCCCTGCTCACTCCGGCCGCCCGCCCGCCCCCGTCTCTCCCCTAGGCCGCGGCAGCACGGGAGGAGGGGGGCTGGGGAGGGAGGGCGGGGCGGGAGGCGGGGCAGGGGGTGGCCGAAGGTAGCAGGGGGGGCGGCGGAGGGGGGGGGGCGGAGCTAGCACGGGGGGGGGGGGGTGGGGCGGCCAGAGCTAGCAGGAGGGGTGGCCGGAGTGGGGAAGGGGGTGGAGGGAAGGAAGAGGGAAGGGCATTTTCGGAATTTTTGAAAAATTAGGTATCAAGTTGAAAAAAAATAATAGTTGAGGTACCAATTTGTTACGAAAAAAAGTTTATGGTATCAAGTTGAAAAGGCAGAATAGTTGAGGGTAGCAAAGTGCAATTAAGCCATATATATATATATATATATATATATATATATATATATATATATATATATATATATATATATATATATATATATATATATATATATATATATATATATATATATATATATTGGTATAGGTTTTGATATCTAGGTTATTTAGCCTATGGCTATTAAGTTTAGTTTAGAAATAATCTATAGGCCTAGATTAGGCATAGTTGACTAGTTAGTTGACCAAGTTGACCAAAGTCAACTGTAGGTCAAATTTGACCTAGAATTGACCCAAATAGGCTTAAATTGACATATTAGCTTAAGTTTGACTTAAACCTAGACTAATTGACTAGTTGACTTAGGATTGACCTAGTTTGACTAGAATGGTTGACCAGAGTTGACTTTGACCTAGTTTGACTAGAATGATTGACTAGAGTTGACTTTGACCTAGAATGACCTAAAATCATATAGAATGCATTATAAACTTCCTTTAATTCATATTAGACACATTTTAACCTATATTTCTCTAAATAAGACTCAGTTACTCCAGTTCAGATATCTGTATTCATCAGTCGCACAGGGTATCAGGCGAGTACATTCTCTGATAGTTCTTTCATTTATTTGATGATTATTGTATTTCAGTTCTAGTTAGTTCTATTGATTCTCTGTCAACACGGATTGATTTTTCTGGATCCACTGCATGCGACACTCACATTTTTACATGTCTGACCTCTATTTCTGGAATCACCCCACTAGACTCACTACTGGCATCGTCATGTTCTGGCTGGACTTGTACTTTATTTTTGTGTCGTTTTCTGGATTCACTTGTACTTGTTGGGCAGGAAAATATTCGATTAGATATGTAAACAGTCCCAAAATGCTGGAATCACCCCCATCTGGTCTAATCTGGAATGATAGCAGTCGTACACTTGCCAAGTATACGATGAGCTGTATTTACCCCCTATCGTTTACATGTCGATCTCGGTATTTCAAAACATACTGGTCAGTATCATGTTTAGGACTCACACTGGATCACACTTGTCTATGCTATATTATCTGGACTTATATCACCTCTATTCGAGTTCAGTTAGTTTTACTTTTACAGTCTCCATTGCCATGCTCTCTTGACTTGTTTAAATTATTGTTCTACTTTACTACCTGTCTAAACTTACCTTGTTCGTCAATATAACTGTCTATAACTGCTTTATAGTCTTTGTCATTTACTTGAGATTTCTAGATGAGATGTGCTCGTTCCTTTCCTGACTGGATCGTTGACAAAATATTACAGATGTTTGCCCCGAGGAAACTTGCCCTGCTTACTATGGACCAGGAGATGACTTAGCTACTTTGGGACCCGACTCTCAGGAGTGATCGGGAGACTAGTTAGTAGACTTGGTTTAGTTTTCATGTTTAGTACTTGAATTGTAATAACTTGAGATATTGACTTGTTTGAGATTTGTTGGAGAGATTATTATTTAGTTGTTTATATTTTGTTGTTGTTTAATCTTTTAGTTATAGACTTCTGTGTTATCTTATCATGCTTAGACTGTGATTGAGTTTTACTATATCTATACTTGTCCTCCGTTCAGAGTTGAGATTATGGCAGGTATATTATAAATTTCTGTGAGTTGTTAGATAGTGACCTAGTACAGCGTTCTATCGTCGATTCTGCGGCGTAGGCTGGGCGTTGTGACGCACTTGTATCCTTACACTGTGTGCGGGTCGTGACAGTCTGTGCCTCGAATTGTCGGACACGATGTGATATACTGTAAATGTAATAATTAAATAGTGGAAAGACACCCGGGGTCGGACCTAAGGCCACCACGGCTGACACGAATAAGATGGATAATAATGAACACAGACACATGGCTATGGTGATTGAGTAATGGTTGTGGCTTGTGATGGCTGAAATTATTTAGGATTTTGGAAAATCTAGGGAAAGCTTCTCCTTAAATAGGTGTAAGAGATTCCTAGTTAAAAAAGGATAGGAATGCAAGAACCCTAATAGATAAATCTTACCATAAAATAATATTTAAATCATTATAATCTTAATCAAATATTGAATACAATAATAATTTAAACCAGTAGTTAATATTATCAAAATAATTTAAACAATAATTGATATTTAATCAGGAAATTTAAATAAATGAATTTAAAACTAGATCAATCTAATCTAAATCAAATATTCGATCACACTAATAATATTTAATATCTTCAAAACAATTTAAGTATATTTACATAATCGAAATCATATTTAAAATAATTGGCAAGCCTTTTTATATTAAAAAATACTTATGATTTATCTTTTTTAGAAATAGAAAGAAAAATCTATTTTTGAAGCACAATAATTAAAAATAGATAAAAATAAAAATTCAAAAAAAATCTAAAATATTGATTTTTTTTTGGATTTACGTTCTGCCCACCTTAAAAGAATTTCGTCCTCGAAATTAAAACTATACCACGATCTATGAATAAGAAATTTGGAAGAATCAAGGTTGTGATATCTTATCCCGATTATCGAAACGCATGATCAAATAAGATTATGAAAACTACGATCAAAATAAGATTACGTTAGAAAATGATCAAACTAGATGCAAAATCAAGCAGTCAAATTAGAGTTCGAAACGAAGTCAAGGGAGGTGATCAAGCCTTGTGGATGAGATCCTATTTTCTAATCCCATATGCAGGCTCGTATCAATACAGTTACATAACCGATACGATATACTCTAACCTGCATGGGCCACCAAAAGCATCTAATGCCCCAGTCCCAAAATACGTAGGACAAGAAACATATACAAGGCAGCTGTATGTGTACGAAGACTACCCTATTGTATGGGATCCGCATATACATACATAAGTAATAAAATAAGTCACAAGCAATATTGAATCTCATCCATGACAACAAATATAAGAAATGACCAATCGATTATATTAATTAAAATGTAGAATAAAATATCTGCCATGTGGAGGCAAATCCACTACCAAGCTGTAAAGATTGGAATAAAATAAAAAAAATAAAAAATAACAAGTCTACTGTCTAAAGAAAAGATTGTATGGTCTGCAAAGGAAGGGTCTAGTCCAGGTTGTACTTCTTGAGATCCTGTCGATCGTCTATACCTGAAGAGATCATCAGGTCCTCATAGGACTGGAAGATACATAAAATATGCGAATGTAACAATATAAAATACGCAGGGAAAATAAGAAATAGTCACAAAAGAATTAACTAAGACACAAGGAAACTAACACAATGGCATGCCACACTAGACGTGTCTAACAAGTCAATCCTATAGACTGTAGTCAAGGCAAGCACTCCCAATCTATGGTCTCAATTGTAGTCTAAGGCAAGCGACTCTCAATCGACAATGTAGCCATCCTAGTATCAATGTTCTAGAGGAATAAAAGGGTCAAGTCAATCTTATAGAATGTAGACAAGGTAAGCGCTCCCACTCTATAGAATATCTCAAGGTCAAGTCATACTCAAGTCAGGTCATATCATGTCAAGTCGAGTCAAAGGAATAGTGGCGTTGCACTAGGCAACTCTATCATGAGACAAATATGAACACGAAGACCAATATAACAGGTAATAAAATATAACAAAAGTCATGTACGTGCAATGTAAAACTAGAAAAAAGATAAAGTAAAACTTGAAACAGGGTAAAGCAACATAAATATAACCATATATCGAAAAGAACAATAAAAAAAGTAGAGAACATGCATATAAGATATACTCTATAATTGGCAAGGTATACTTTCCTGGCATGGTTTGTTGGGGTCGACGTGTGTGGCTTGATCGTATCAGAACAAAATAGGTAAGAATGCCATACTTCTAATAAATGATCCCAATTTATGGCACATACTGTTCCATCGAGCCTGGAATAGTCCAATTAGCTAGGGTTGACATATAGAAGTTCAAGTTCGCAAAAGAAAATAGGTGAAAACAATGGTTATCAACCTTACAAAAGTGAAAACAATGGTTCACAAAAGAATAAATAGAATAAGTGGACAACACCCTCTAACAAAAGGGAATCAAGTTAAAAATGAACAGTTTGAGGAGATGCTTGAAAATTCACCTTACATTGAATGAGTACTAGGTTAATTTATGTCTATTTTAAGTACTTATAAACTATTTATATTTGAAGTCATGTTTTATTTTTGGTTTCCATCATGGAATGTCTAGGCAATGAGAGTTTATTTTATTGAAATTTTTAATTATGTACATTTCTATAATATGATATTATCATTTGAAATGCTTAATTATTACTTATTATACTTATGTTAGCTAGAATATATATTGATAAAAAAATTATTTTACGTCATGTAAATCAAATAGTAGTATTGCTTGACATAAATATGACAAAGATGGACATTGGTTTAAGCAATGTTGAGCTACTCAACAAGGGGTTGACAGATTCAAAGAATCGATAAAAAATAACTTGGATATGTGTTTGGTAGATGTGCTACAACACATATGATTTTAAAGAATCAAAAGTTTTTCCCAAAGTTAGTATTTGACATGCATAAAGTGTCAACAATAGCTAGCCAACCCATATAATTGAGGGCTTTAGAACAGCACACATCATGTTACCTAATGGTACTCAAATCTATTTGCGGAATGGGTTATAATCAAGCGGTTCCAAAAAGAAATTTGTTAATTTTCAAGGATATACGCAAAATGGGTATCATATTGAAACTCGAAATGATAACAAAAAAGAGATATTATGTATCATATCTAATATTAGGAGAAAAGAGGCCCACATTAGAAGAATTCTCTTGTCTTCCGGTGGGCCATCAATTGTATAATTGAATCTAATATGAATGTGGCAAAATATAAAGCCAATGATCATGTCTTATATAGCATTTAGCATGACCCTTTGGGTCATTCAGGACAACATATATTCAATCAGATCATTGATAATTCTTATGGACATTTATTAGAAAATCACGATATTGGCTTATCGAAGAATTACCTATGTGTTCCTTGTTTACAAGGGAAGTTTACAATTAGACCATCTTTTCTAACGTTAAGAATGAATCTTCTACTTTCTAAAGAATATAACGAGACATTTATAGTCATATACACCCTGCTAGTGGTCTTTTAGATATTTCAAGGTACTAATAGATGCATCCACTAGGTGGTCATATGTTTGTCCATTGCCTACTAGAAATTTTGCATTTTCTCGTCTTTTGGCCCAAATTATTAAACTTAGATTTCAGTTTCCTGATAACTCGATTAAGTCAATTAGACTTGATTATGCTACAGAATTTACGTCGCAATTTTTTTTGATGATTATTGTATATCGTTAGGGATTGAGGTAGAGCATCATGTTCACAATATGCACACACAAAATGGGTTAGCTGAGTTATTTATAAAACATCTTCAACTTATAGCTAGACCTCTACTAGTGCAATCTAGTTTAAAAATTGAGGCTTGGGACATGACATTTACATGTTGCATCTCTAGTTAAATTTAGACCCATTGTCTACTATATCATTTTTACATATACAACTTGTCGGTGGTAAACAACCAAACATTTCATATTTGAGAAAGTTTGGATATGCATTATATGTCCCAGTTCTATCTCCCAAAAGAAGTAAGATGGATCCCAATGACGTTTGGGAATATACATTAGTTTTGAGTATTCTTCCATAATAAGGTATTTGAAACTAATGACTGGTGATGTATTTACTACAAGATTTGATGATTGTAAATTTGGTGAGAGAGTCTTCCCGTCGTTAGGGGAAGGTAAGCAACAAATTGTTCATATAGAACAAACCATTGCTAATGAATGACGCGAATTGACATGGAATACGCCTACCTTATCTCATAAAGATCCAAGAACTCTACAATCTGATTATGAGAGAACTTGAATGATACATTTATAAGAAATTGCTAAAAAAATTACCTGATTTATTTAATGATGCCACAAAAGTAACTAGATCACATGTGCCAACTATGAATGTGCTAGTCAGAATCATTGATCCAGCTGGACAAAATTCAAACAAGACGACAAATGAATCTACTACTACACATCAAATGCGTGGTAGGCCTATAGGTTCCAAGGATAGTACTCCTAGAAAGAGGAGAGCTAATGAAACATCTTGTCTTGATAAAAGTCCAATAGTGGCTGGAGCTCCGAAAATAAATAATAAAGATGTGCATGTTTTCAAATTCACTGAAATGCTTATGAATGCCTCTAGAAAGGCATAGGTACCTGAAAATGAAGAGATCTCGATATTCCATGCATGTTCAGGTGAATTATGGAATATAAAAGCACTTGTCATCGATGACATATTTAGCTATGCAGTAGTTATTAAAATATCAAAGGATAATGATGATTGTGAAAATGAACCACGTAGTATAAATGAATGTCGACAAAGAAAAGATTGGCCAATCTGTAAAGATGCTATTCAACCAAAATTAAAGTCGTTAGAAAAACATGGTGTGTTTGGACCTATAGTGGAAATACGAATGGGCATAAACCATGTTGGTTTTAAATGGGTGATTTATGAGAAAACAAAATCAGAGGAACGAAGTTGAAAGATACAAACTCCGACTTGTAGCACAAGGTTTATCTCAAAGACCTGGAATTGACTATGTTGAGACATACTCTCCAGTTATGGATGTCATTATTTTAATATATCTAATCAGTCTCGCAGTTTATGAAAATCTTGATATGAGACTTATGGATGTTGTAACTGAATATTTTTGTGGAGACTTGGATACTGACATCTATATAAAATTCCAGAAGGATTTACAATGCCGGAGTCTAAGTCAAAGGGAATGTATTCAATTAAACTTAGACGAGCATTATATGGGTCAAAATAGTCCAAAAGAATGTGGTTTAATCGTCTTATTATATATTTGACTAAGGAATGATACAAAAATAGTCAAATTTACCCATATGTCTTCATTAAGAAATCTAAAAATAGATTCTCGATAATATCAGTATATATGGATGATATAAACCTGAACAAGTCTCCTACAGAATGGAAGAAAACTGCAAACTATTTGAAGAATAAATTTAAAATTAAAGACTTGGAAAAGACGAAGCTTGGTCTCGGTTTGCAAATAGAACGAAGTTCCAGTAGTATATTAGTGCATCAATTATGAATATTAAAAGAATTTTGAATCGATTCAGAATGGACAAAGCACATCAACTAAGTACACCTATGGTTGTTCGCAGGTTGGATTTGGATAAAGATCCATTCCGACCAAATAGAGAAGATGAAAAAGTTCTTAGTTGTGAAATACCGTATTTAAGTGTTATTGGAGCACTACTATAACTAGCAAATACACAAGACCCGATATTTATTTTTTGTTAATTTATTATCTAGATATTGTTTTCCACCTACACTTAGACATTGGAATGGAGTTAAACACGTATTGAGATATCTTCGTGGAACAACTGACATGAGATTATTTATTCTTGTGATTCCACTAACAATTTTTGTCTAGTTGATTATGCAGACTCAAGTTATCTTTCTAGCCCTCATATGGGTAGCTCCAAACAGGTTATGTTTTTATTAATAATAATACAGCTATATCTTGGTGAACAATAAAGTAAGGTTCAGCAGCAACTTCCTCTAACCATGTAGAATTAATTGCATTATAAGAAGCAATAAGAGAAAGTGTATGGTTGCGATCGATCATTCATTATATACGAGTAAATTGTCAACTACCTATAGTTACAAATGAGCCTACAATAATATTCAAAGACAACACGGCTTGCATTGCGCAAGTCCGAGAGGGATTCATCAAAGAAGATCGAATAAACACCTTCTGCCAAAATTGTTTTATGCACATGAGCTTTAAAGGATGAAAGTGATCGAAGTCAAGCAAGTAAGATCAAATAAAAACTTAGGCGATTTGTTCACCAAGGCACTACTAAAGTCCATATTTCAGAAGTTGGTACACGGAATATGCATGCACCGACTTAATTATCAGACAAACTTGCTGTTACAGATCTATTACACCGAGGGGGAGTATGACTCATGAAGAATATTTTTTATAACTCTTTTTCTTTGACTAAGATTTTTTTCCCACTAAGTTTTTCTTAGTAAAGTTTTAACGATGCAACAAATGCGCATACACTACCAACTAATTAATAATGAATATCCAAGGAGGAGTGTTGTAAACATGGATAATTTACATTATTATTTGGTATACATAGCCTATATCTTTTGTTTATCCATAACCTATGGCTTTTGGTTATCCATAATCTATGACTTTTGGCATTTCTTCTTTTAATTGTCATCATGATGTTAACCTCCATTGTAAGCCTATATAAGGGGCTCTTCTCAAGTTGATTGAGATAAGTGAATGAAAACCAATCTCCTCCAATTTTCTATTTCCATCTCTTTAATTTATAATACAAATCAAATTCTTTAGTCCAACCCAATAGCCCAGCCCATTATTGAATTAAAACTTATTATAACCCCCAGCCCAAAATTCTAAACTAATGCAATGGCCTGAGGCCCATATGCACAACACATCAGTTTGTTCTCAGTTTCCTTTAATAATATAAAAAAATCAGAAGGAGTAGTGAATGCAGAGAAAAAGAGGAGAGAAAAGAGAGAGTGATCGACGAAGAGAGAGGAAAGCAGAGAAGAAAAGGGGAAGCGCTCACCTAGGGTTTTTTTGTACCGAGGTGAAACTGCTAGCTTGATCAGGCAGCAAGGAGAATTGGCACTGTACAAGGGTGCAGTGCTGGTAGGGCGCTGTGGTGGCAAAGAGACCGAACATGGGGGTCTCTAACATTCTGTGGTAGTTCTAGTGCTCGACAACTGGACGATGGCGTCGAGATCGTCGGTGACTGGTGGAGGAACTCAAGGGCGTAGGGCTCGGTTAGGTGCAGTTGTTGTCGAGGTCGAATCCGACGCTCGAAGAGTCATGCGGTGCCATACTTGAAGCTCGTCCGTGTCTATCGGTGTCGTCCGACAGGGGTTTGGCACGGCATGGACATGGTCGACTACTTTGATAGTCGATGGTGGTTGTGGTATTGATGAAAGAGTGCTGGTGGTAGCAGTAGTATTGAAGATGGTCAGGGTAGAAGGGTCGGGGAGATGGTGGTGGTAGTGGCAAACGCGGGTGACGGTTGAGACGGTTCTGAGTTAGGGTTCATATGCGTGTATCATGTTCGAAGTGTCGGAGATGGCAAGGTTGGGTCTGTGCCCGGGATTGTCAGACACGGTGGAATATACTGTAAATGTAATAATAAAATAGTGGAATGACACCCGGGGCTGGACTCGAGGCCGGAACGGCTCACACAGATAAGATTGATATGATGGACATGGACACATGGACACGTGACTATGGTGATTGAATAATGTTGTGGCTTGTAATGGCTAAAATTATTTAGGATTTGGAAAAAACTAGGAAAAGCCTCTCCTTAAACAGGTGGAGGATTTTCCTAATTAAGTAATAATAGGAATGCTACAACCCCAATAGATAAATCTCACCATTAAATAATATTTGATTCAATGTAATCTTAATCAAATATTGATTACAATAATAATTTAAATAATAGTTAATATTATCAGAATAATTTAATCATTATTTGATATTTATCAAAAAATTTAAATCAATGAATTTAAAACTAGATCAATATAATCTCAATCCAATATTCGATCGCACTAATATATTTAATATCTTCAAAAAAATTTAAAGTATATTTACCTAAATCAAAAATTATATCTAAACAATTGGCAAGCCTTTTTAATATTAAAAAAACTTATGATTTATCTTTTATAGAAATAGAAAGAAAAATCTATTTTCGAAGCATAATAATTAAAATATATAAAAATAAAAATAAAAATAAAAATAAATTCAAAAAATATCTAAAGTATTGATTAAAATTTTTTTTGGGGGGGGGGGGGTTTACAACATCGGTGTAAAGTGCCCACCCCAATAGCTATCCGACTAGTTTGCTTCTGACAGCAAACATCGTACCATCTTCATCAATGTCCTGTTCATGCTCTCCGCTAACCGTTGAGCTGCGGTGTATGGTGGAGTCTTTTGGTGTTATATCCCTTGCTCTCTGTAATAGGCATCAAAGGGACCAATGTACTGTCATTGTCGGACCAAATACATAGCAGCTTCTTGCCCATCTCTTTCTGGAATAATCATCAATAAACGTCACAAAATAAGAAGCACTACCAATAGATTTTCCTTTATAGGACTAAGACATCCGAGTGAATCAACTCGAGCAATGCCAACTTTCTTGAACTTGGGTGACTTTGAAAGGATACCCTATTTTGCTTCCCGCTAAATAATGTGTGCATCTCTCCAATTTGTAGACTTTAGCCCTGTAATCACCTTCATATTACCAAGTAGCTCATCTCCTTCTCGTTGATATGGCTGAGCCACCTGTGCCACAACTCGGTAGACACATCGGTAGTTGTGTTCACCTCATGGTCAGTGTGATCCCTTCCATATAATAGAGTTTGGACTTCTTGCTTTTCTGTTAATCACCATCAAACCTCTGAAAAGCTTCTACTGACCGTTCCCGAAGAGATTGAAGAAACCCTCACCATCCAACCTTCCAACCGACACCAGATTAAAACGGATATCAGGGACATGATAGATATTTTTGAGAATAAGAACTGCACCCGTCTTCGTCCTCAAATGTACATCTCTAATAACAACAACTTTTGACACATCTCTATTGCCCATTTCAATACTCTATAGTCGCATGTTGTGTAAGTTATAACTAGTACCCTGTTATGAGATACGGACGCTGAAGCATCTGAGTCCACCAGCCAAGAGATGTCATCACATGCGAGGTTCATGACTACATCATCACCTACAATGATCACATCGACTTGATGTGCCGAGGCCATCGCTGTAGTGTTCTTACTTTGCTTACGTTTTTGACTACCTTGATGTGCTGAGCTCTTCCCGATCCAAACGGATCACCATATTTTTGCCATAAACAAAGTTGAATAAAATTTTGTTTTTAAACAAACAAGAAAAGTACAAAGAAGTTCTAAACATGAACTCTAAGTACAAATTTTTTATTATGGGAAGTGTGACGTTGGAGATCGACCGCTGTGGTGGTTCCTTTACTCCGTTGACGATTTGATGACGAGAGAAATTATAAGTCTTCTGCTCAGCGACAAGGTGTACAATAATTCGGCTCTCTGAATTTTTTGCTGATTCTCTGGATGTCCGACGAAAAAAAGAAGACTCCTCCTATTTATAACAATTCAGAAAAAATTCATCCATGTGCACATATGCGATACGTGCTTGGGTTCTGGCGCACAGGAGCATTGCGCATAGGATTGGCTGCCACGTGACATTTCTGAACAGAATACAGTTGCAACTGTGTGCATGTGGCGTAACTGACTTTCACATGGCCATGGTTGGGATGTGGTTGTTGCTAAATATTGGGTTGTTTATACCCATCATAGGCATGACTGAGTCTTTGACATGACACGTGTCCATTGCTCAAAGATCTCGTTCTGTTGGAACGAAAAAGATTTGATGCGCTAGTGGGATTCATGTATAAGGGGACTTGGCGCATGACCTCTGGGGCGCATGGCAAGTCTGGAAGCATGGATGTAGGGGCACATGTAAAGGATAGTCGGGTCAAGCCACATGGCATCGCTCAGCTGAAATCGACAAATGAGTAATGATTACCCTGACATATGTGCTGACATAGGCGGATGCAGTCATGAATGAGGGCACTTATTTGCTGCTTATCCACTTACTGTACAGACTTTGAGGCATACTCTGTACCATGTTGACAGTGACAACTAACATCTGGCATATTTGTCAGTACTGTATAAATGCTGGGAGCGGTCTAATGCACAGAACAACTTGGCAAACAGGATTTATGTTGCGCCAGTCTTATAGTCTTCTAAGTGCATGGTTTTTGATGCACATAGTTTGTCATGAGTGTGGCCAATGAGGCATATGGCTCAGGTCATATTTCTAAATTTTGTCGCTATGCAGGGCTCGAAACGATGGCATTGACCATAAAAAACTAAGGGGCAGATTCTTACCATAAATGTGAGGTTCATCCCATTAGTTTTGGTGCTTTGACCATTGGCCACTTGGCGCATGAGTTTGACCGTACATACATAAATAAGGGTATTTTGGAAGAAAAGACATGTTCATTCTCTTACTTCCCCTACTTATGCTTAAGCGAGCCTCCTCCATAGCGAGTCTGGCAAGAATTGTGCAGCTATGGAGTAGGATTGTAGATCTCTTCGTTCAAAGAAGGGACCTCTTTGGTGCAATAACTTTCAGAAGACCAAGATGAACTTGAAATGGACGGGGAAACCCTTATTGTGTGACGTACTAGCTGTGTTCTACCTCAAGATGATTGGTGTGCAGCCAAGATGTTGATTACATGGTTTGGTTGGTTGTCAATTAAATCCTGTTCTACCAGCGATGATCCACATGGCAGAGAGCTACGCCTGCTACTAGCGGCTTGTTCATATGGCTGAGGATCTACGCATGTCTTGAGTAATTAATGCTGGCCCCATTTTGTAATAGATTTTCCATATAATCATGAATATCAATAAAAGTCCTTGTAATAGTCCTTCGTGTATGTAATCGTGAATATCAATGAAAAACTATTTATGCACTTTTAACAATGTGTGTAGTTTTTTTAGGTGCATGGTTCTTTTTGCGGGATGTGCCAGTTTGGTTATGCGGCGCATAGTCTCTTCTTATAGGGAGTGCCAACTAGCTATACACATGTTTATTTGTGGTGCCTAGTTTCTGTGTGATTCCCATGCTTCTACAAGACCCCCTTCAAACTTTTTAAAATTAAATTTTTTTGAAGTACTTTGAAAAATAAGCAAGGGCTGAACGCCAGAGTCTGTAGAGCACATGGGCTATCAAGCGCATGGTTTGCTGGGTATTGGATCGTCTTTGACAGGTTGTTAGTTTTGATGGATGTTTGACTATCTTTTGACAGGCTGTCAAATCATTACTAGGATCAAAACATTTTGATTTTGCCCAACCTACGAAACGTGCAATCATTCTTATCGGGCCACGCACATATAGAGCTTATAAATAGACTAGTTTGGGGAGAGAAGGCTTTACTTGCTTCTGTTAGTCTCTTCATCTCCTAATTCTTCTTCAAGCTTCCCTCCAAAGAAAAACCCTAAGCTTTTCCATGGCCCCCAAAGCTCCAGACCATCACTGCTAGCTCGAGCAAGGGCAAGGAAAATGGGAAAAAAGGGCTTCTGAAGTCACCGACAAGGAGTTGCGTCGTCGATACGATGCACCCCGACATCGTAGTGGGTAGTCATTTTTGAACATTATATTCCTATGTATGATCGACCACGTAGATGGGTGGCCATCTAGAACATGCCCTGGCCAAATCTGCCGATGACGCACATGGACGTGGCTAGGAAGCTACGTCCTAAAGCTGCATTGAGGCTGCACATGGCTGAGGTACATGGACTTTGTCTAGGATGCGCTGAAGCTCCAATCGGTGGATGCACATGGGCTTCTGTCCTGAAGATATGCTGAAGCACTGTCCAGCGGATATGCATAGACCTCAGTCTAGAAGATGCGTTGATGCACAGCTTTGCATATTTAATGGGGAACCATCATGTGCATGTTGTTAGTGCACATGGACATTGCTTAAAAAAGCTTTATCTTATTTTGCGCTAGGGCTTGTTTAGTAAGATCATGCGCCGTCAAAGGATGGTACATGGTCTCGAAAGTATTATATTTTGTTTCATGAATTAACTTTTTGCTTTCTTCTTTGTGCAGTGTCTATGGTCTTACCAACCCCGGATGAGGTTCTGTTTGACTACTCCCTCTTCCAGATGGGTTCAGACTTTAACAAGGAGATCGTCAACCCTGCCAAGGCCGTCATTTGAGGGACCAACCCCCACAAAGGATAGCACAGATCGAGACCCAGCATTTTGCCTTCCTCCAAGCCATTATGGAGAGAGGAAGTCTCCATGCAGCAGGTGGCACCAAGACCTTCGAGAAGCCTCAATTCCTTTTTAGGAAGAAGTTGGCTTCTTACGAGAGTAAGCTTTTAAAGATCAAGGATGACTGGTACTTTGAGGTGAATGAGCTTCTGTTGTATGTACCGAAGACTAAATGTTAGCCACTGATCACGACCATCACTTGTTTAGCCTCAAAGAGAAGGATGAAGTGGGATCTTACCCCATCCCAAGGGGGAGCATTAGCATGACACTTCATGATAGACTCCAATTATTTTAAGAGGGACGTCTTCACTTATGCACGAGATGGGCCATCTTACACCTTGCGGGTGCTTCGTCCTGGATACCTGCTTAGTGATGTGCCCCAGATACTCTAGCTTTTGGCGCATCCACTTTTGCGAATTGCCTATTGGAGAAGAAGGCTTCTTATCCGAAAAGGGAGTACAAGGTCGAAGGCAGGTGTTATCCCAACCACAAATGGCATGACCTGACTTTATGGATATTGAACAAGTACGTAGATAACCTCAAAGAGGCTAGTTTATACTATGCGGCTATCCAGTACGGGATAGAACTAAATAAGCATATGTTCTTAGCCCTAGTTGAGTTATACAACCATCATACGGGGATGTTTTATACACCCGTGGAGAGATGGATCTGCCCTTGATGAGATGTATGCGATCTCGAAGCTGCCCTGAGGTTCCGAGCCTTATGAGGAATATACTCCTACTAACGAGGAGTTTATAGGTTTTGCAGCAAAGGAGTCTGGAATGATGGATGTATGCAAGGAACTATTGTGCCATCATTACATATGCTAGCGAAATGACAAGATGGAGGCTTCCCCCATGTGATGGCTTGGAGAGATTATGTTTTTACTCAGTATAAAGCGGGTCCCAAGAAACTTCTTTTTACCACTCGTTTTGGTGCTACCGTAGAGGAGATCACCGCCCAGATAGCTGATTTAGATGAAAGGATCCCTTAGGTGGATATGTATGGGAAACCTGCTGACAATATCTACAGCTGCTTTTGGCAAACCATGTATAAGATGTCTTCAAAGGCCGTATTGGTTGCCTATATGACGATATGGCTTTGAGACTACGTGTTTTCGGGTAGATCGAGATCAGTTCAACGAGTGAGCAGGAATCTCATCCTGTCTTCTGTGAAGCTGGTCTTCGATCACCGTCTAGCTCTGCTTTCTGCATGGTTTGTTACCTTCAATGGGGTTTGAAGGAATTCACGAAGAAGGTAGTACATCCCTAGGGAAAATGTAAGAACTTTTTCGGGGTAGAGCTACCGTACCAGTATCTGATCGGCTAGTTAATCCTACACCACCCCTACATGATGAACCCAGGCCTGAGGATGGCCATATGGAAGGGGATGCCTTTATCCGCCACTACCGCATAAGGAAGTAGCCGTATACAGGCATCCCAGTATGCCAAAAGGCTTTGTCCTATATGAAGGGACAAGACTTTTTCAAGGTTCCCCACCTTACGTGGGGTTTACAGAAGACGAAGTTATGGAGGACAAGGGTACAGAAGCTTCCAGTTTACCATTATGGCCTTTTTGTTGACTATAGTCGATTCGACCCTCGTACCTGGTTTACAGGAACATGAATCATGTGTTCCTAGAACCATATTTGCCAAGCTGGTTTGCTCGTCACTTCGGCTATAGCCAGCTGATGATGAATAACCCGAGCAATTTCTTGGGGTATACGTGGAGTCTTTTGGACAGAGCCCGGGTGTATCAGTACTACAATATCGGGTGTATGGGCGCCTATTTTACAGCGCCTAGCAGGGACCCTCAACCCTATCCTGTACGCCACCATGAGTTTTACTACTCAGTGAATACTTCATCTCCTGGATAATATCAGGTGAAGAGTTTTATTGCTGGGACCAAACTTGCGACATCACCAGACATGATTAAGAAGGCTCAGACATATTTCATGCCTGGTGCTCAGAGGGTATAGGGGACGTCGATTCCTTAAGAGGAATAGACAGGGGATTCGCCGGTCGAACTTGCCGACTCTCGCTTGAAGCGACGTGCTTCTGCAGGAGCAAGTTCACCTGTTCCAAAGAGAGTCAAGAAACTCCTTATCTCCAAGACTATAGGAGTAGTGGCACCTACTCCCTCGTTAGTAGAGGTGAAGAAGGGGCAATTCCCTTTGAAGGTAATAGACACAAATTTAGATGTTCGCCGAAAGGCTTTTCTTCAGCAAGACCTCTTTACTCATTTTTTCCTTTTCGTGTAGGCAAATTATAAAGAAGAATCCAAGCCTTCTAGGTGGGACTCAGACAGTTCTTCTGAAGTGGAAATCATTACTACTCGAAAAGAGCCTATTCCTTCTAGAATTTTGGTCGTGGGCCCTTAGGAAGGGGAGGCCCCGGCTGTTGAAGTTCGAGTTGAGACTCCTTCCTCTTTTGATTTTGCGGAAGACGATTTTGGCGATATGCTAGCGGCATACAGTAATGACCAGGCATCAGCGGTTCCTTCAAGTACCTCACTTTTTACCTTTTTACACATACATGTATATAGCTTGGTGTCGATGGTAACAGTGTTCTTTTTGTAGGTATGTAAAAGGAGGTAATTTTGTTGAGGCAAGGAGCCTGCTATTGATATTAAGGTGGCGGCTGAGAAAACTGCTGACAGGCCTCGCGGTGATTCTGAGGTGGAAGTGCAAGAGGCTAGCCTTGAAACTGTGGCTAGGGCTATGGTGGTTCAAGAGTCTTCCCTCAAGGCCATGGCCGAAGCTGGGGTGGCGCTTCAGGACGTCGCTATCAAGACTTTTGCTGAGGTAGAAGGAGGGGACCTATCGATCGGGGTTGGAAGCCGGCCCAGAGTGTCACGACCCGCACCCAGTATAAGAGCACAAGAAGTGGGTACGTCTAGCCTATGCCGCAGTGTCGACGGTAGAATGCTGTCCTAGGTCACAACATCTAGCAATAACATACCTGTACATAATATACACTCCAAAAGGAGAACAATATAAAGGTACAACTCAATCACATCATCTAAGGTGGAATAAAGAGAATATAATAAAGATAATATAAAGAGTAATCTCCAACCAGCTACAAATGAGAGTAATATCTAAATATACAAACATCTATCAATATCCAGAAACTGAAAGTACATGAATAAACAACTAATGGAAAACTAGTCTAGAGATCTAATCTAGTCAATAGGCAAGTCCTCAGCAACTGTAGAATCCTCTTGAGGGTCCAAGTCACCAGTGTCATCTAAGCCTGTGCCATAATACGTAGGACAGAACTCCTCTTCATCACCTATAATATTTCAACAGTCCAATCAGGACGGGAACGAGCACAATACATCTCACGCAGTTCATATCTTGACAGGAAATATAAAGCATGTGATAGGTTAAGATACATAAAACGCTGTAAGAAATAAGCATAAAAGAAAAAGAGAAACTGATAAACAGGCTATCTATATATGATAATAGAGAACTGTAAGTGACTATGTGATTTAGAGTACAAGATAGACATATGAACGGCTTGATTTGCACATGATTACACTAAAGAGTTTGTACATGATTATACTACTTTGGAATTGTTCACATGACTATTTCTACTCCCCCATGCCCCAATCAATACACAAGGATCTAGACAGGTTATGTTATTATATGATAGTTTATAGATGAAGCTCATGAGATCATGAGAGTACTTAGAGGATATGAGTATACATGAATAATAAGAGTCCACAAAATACATGATGTTCGTGAAAAACACATGACACGATATATTCGATGCACCCGAGGGAGATAACATCTCATGTAAAAATCCATATAGTACTAATCCGTGATAATATCGTGTTAGCATCAAGTAAATTAAACTATGACAAGAATATAATTCCTAACAAGTATAAAACGGTCAAAGAATGTACTCACCTGATATCCTGGCTGTCTGATGAAATATGAGTCTGAGCAGGAGTATCTGAGTCCTATTTAGAGCAACACAGGTCACAACATGTCTAACATGAAATAAGAATAGCCTACAATGCACTCTAAATGATTCTAGGTCCTTCTAGGTCAAAGTCAACACTTGGTCAACTCTGGTCAAACCTAGTCAACTTTGGTCAAACCTGGTCAACCATAAGTCTGTCTACCAAATTTTAGGTCAAACACAAATTATCTAATCATTCTAAGCTCATTTGAGTTGATTTGGATTAAGTTTGACTTAAAGTTGACTTTTGTCAACTTGGTCGACTTGATGGTCAACTCGTCCCATATAGGCTCAACCTAAACTGATTCATAAACCTAGACTATATCCTTTAGTAACAATAAAATATATATATATATATATTATATATATATATATAATACACATTATATCCCAATTATTGATATTATATATATATATGTACATATATATATATATAATATATATATATATATATATTATATAATATATATATATATTATATATAGATATATATATATTTATAATATATATTTTATATATATATTTTTTATGTTTTTATATATATATATATATTATATATATATATATATATATATATATATATATATATATATACGTGTATATAATACAAAGTAGTAGCTTGTGTGTGTGTGTGTGTACTTTGGTGAAGGGAACCCTCCAATCTCAGTAAAACTGAGATTCTATTTAAACAACATCAAAATTCAAAATTAAAGAAAGGACTCACACACACACACACACACACACACACACACCACCACACACACACACACCCACACACACACCACATATATATATATATATATATATATATAATATATATATTATTATGAAAATACATTTGGAGAGTTATACATAAGGGAAAAGGAAGGTGAAAGACTCGTGTGAATGCATTGCTAGCATGGGTGAGAAGTGGCCTGATCTCAGAAATCTGAGATTGCAAGTTAAAACCAAGACACCGATACGTGATATGCAAAACGTATATTCAATATGCAAAAACCTGATATGCAAAAACCACTAAACAGTAGACTCAACTCAAAACATCATACACATAGGCAACCACATATCAACTCATGATACCATCAATTCTGAAAACTGAGTTCAGATTGAAACTCTCTCACATAAGAACTCAAATATAACTTTAAACCAAAATATCGAGCCAAAACCTATATTCAATATCCCATCCCAATTCTCTACACAACTCAAAATCGAAATCAAATCAAACTAAATACAACTAAAATCAAGTCATACCTGCTTTGGGCAACTCAAGGTTCCAAAACCAATCTAAATTCGAAATCCATTCGAATCC
Organism: Iris pallida; assembly: GCA_029216955.1. Taxonomy (NCBI): domain Eukaryota; kingdom Viridiplantae; phylum Streptophyta; class Magnoliopsida; order Asparagales; family Iridaceae; genus Iris; species Iris pallida. The sequence continues at coordinate 6,366,725 of JANAVB010009598.1, forward strand.
ACTGTTCAGCAACCATATAATATATATATATATATATATATATATATATATATATATATATATATATACTCAAACCCGATTTCAATTGTCAATCACCAACTCATCTCAAAATGGAACAATTTCAATTTGACTTGAAATAAAACATTGTGAACTTGAAATCAACTATATGTAAATATCAAATACCTTTTCAAAATAGTAATCCATCATCAAAATCGGATTTAACATCCAATTCAAAACTGTCAAAAAACTGAGAATGAACCCATTGATATTGATACTTTCAATTTGAAACAAATTAGAGAAGTAAACTCAAATAAAATAGGAATACATGTGCACAGACATAGGGACATATCCCACGTGTCCAGTAGTGTCCTTACGTGTCCAAAAATCAGGACACACAGTGTCCAAACAGACAAAAAGGTATGTATCAGGAATCAGCCAAACTAATTCCTCGTGCGTGCGTGCATGTCGAGTCGATTTGGACTCGACACAGAGCTCGAGACAAGTCGAGCTCATGCACAATCCTAGAGGGGGTCTAGGACTAGTGACGTGTCCCCTGCACGGTACCTACACGTGTCATGTCGAGAGATTCGAACGTGTATCAGACGCGACTTCTTGCGTGCGCAGTGTCAGCCAAATCCGTACGCGTGAGATTTCTCGAGATCCGCTCGATGAAATCTCACGAAACTTGATCACCCCGTGTTAGTGATGTGCCCTACCTGTCCACTAATTTTGGGGTCACGACATGCCCTATCGTGTCGCTACAATGCCCGAGTAGCAGGACACGCGCGCGACTCGTGTGCGAGCGGGTTCATGCCCAATTTGGACACGGACACAACACACATTTTCCCCCAATGCGACACAAATCCAAAAGCCATGTATAGATCTACAAATCCATTCAATTAGATTTCAAATTTTCGAATAAAAATCCCTTTGGGGCATTTCATCAAACACAACACAAAGACACTGATACGTGTCCGATACGGACACCAAACCACTGTCAAATCCTACAAAACTCATCCTACAACTAGGGGACACCTAGATGGATGCATCTACGAGAAAATTCATGAAATTAAAGGTTTTGGGAGATTACCTATTGAGATGAATTTCCTATAGAAAGCTCCAAATGTGAAGATCATTCTTGCGGCTCCAAAACTCCGATGCACTTTAATTCTGAATTTTCTCACCATCAATAATTCATATACAAAGATCAGAACCTAATGCAAAAGTCTAGGGTTTAAAAGGAGAAGAAATGAAGAAAATAGGAGGAATACTTACTTAGGATTTTGCCAGGAGAAGAAGGAAATGGAAAAGAAGAATTTCTCAATATGAGATATTAAATATGTTGTGGGAACCTATTATGGCCGGCTAGGATGGGAATGGGCTAGGGTTTCATACTACTTGGGCTTGGGCTTCTTCCTATGATAAAATGATTCATTAATTAAAATATTTCTAACTAGCCTCTAATCAAACATGCTAGCTTCTAACCTAAACTAACTGAATAGGATTTATTAATACTAACTAACCATATTAACTAAGTCACTAAGTCATGGTGAGACACTAGGCTAGTTGCACCAAGGCTATACTGTCATAGGCCAAAATCACTACACCAATAATATAATATATTAAAAATCAAAAGAAATTTACAATTACCAAAACACCCTTTAAATAGAAAAATGGGTGTGACAAATCTCGCCCTCCTTAAAAGAATTTCGTCCTTGAATTAAAGACAACTGAATATATGAGAAGGATAGAAAGTCATACCTCACGGCGAAAAAGATAAGGGTATTTCTCGCGCATCTCGTCCTCCCTCTCCTTGGTAGACTCACCTGGAGAGTGGTGCCTCCAAGCTACGTGAATCAAGGGTATCGTCTGGTTCCTCATCACCTTCTCCCATTGATCTAGAATCTCCACAGGCTGTTCTGGATAACTAAGAGTAGGGCCCACCTCGATCTCGGAATGGTCCAGTACATGGTTGGGATCTGCCACATACCGTCTCAACTGCAGACGTGAAATACATTGTGGACTCCCTCTAATGTAAGGGCAAGTCCAATCTGTATGACATTACCGACTCTTTCGCTGATGACGAAAGGTCCGATGAAACGCGGACTAAGCTTTCTACCTCCACCAAAGCGAATAGTACCACGCGTCGGAGATATCGTCAGGAACACTAGAGCTCCAACCTAGCACAAATATGGTCTCAAGCTTAACTATAACAATCACATGATCAAACAAAAATCACAAAATAAACAAAATTCTACTCCTAGGTCTAAGCTGTACCTCAAACTGCTAAGGTCTTCGGTGGCTGTCGGCCCAATGCCACTGTCTGTCCTGCGCCACGCGAAGTCGATCTCTGATGAGCTTCACCTTCTCGGCTGCGTCAACAATTATCTCAGGTACCAATAAAGCTCGCTCTCCAACGTCATCCCAAGACAAGGGTGTACGATATCTACGCCCGTACAGTGCCTCGAATGGTGACATCCTAATGCTGGCCTGGAAACTGTTGTATGCAAACTCCACTAAATGCAAAATCCTTCCAGGAGCCTCCAAAATCTAAGACACAAGTCCGCAGCATGTCCTCGAGTGTCTAAATACTCCTCTCTGACTGTCCATTCGTCTGAGGGTGGTATGCAGTACTGAACTTGAGCTGAGTGCCCAAACTAGTCTGTAGACTCCGCCAGAAATGGGAAGTAAAGCGACTATCCGATCCGAGACAATGCTCACCGGAACTCTGTGTATCTTGACAATCTGCCGCATATACATCTCTGCTAGCCTCTCTGTAGACGTACCCACCTTAAATGGCAAAAAGTGGGCTGATTTGGTCAACCTGTCTACGTGACCCAAATCGCATCTTTTTCTCTGGTGTACGTGGCAATCCAAAACAAAGTCCATCGTGATGTGCTCCCACTTCCACTCTGGAATGGGCAATGGCTGTAACAGTCCTCCTGGCCTCTGCCTCTCTGCCTTAACCTGCTGACAGACTAAATCTGGCTACGAAGCGAGCTACCTCCCGCTTCATCCCATACCACCATACATGCTCCTTCAGATCCTATACATCTTGTTGGCACTTGGATGCATAGAGTACTGAGAGCGATGGGCCTTCTGCATAACCTGCTCCCGAAGCTCTCCTAGACACACATAGTCTGGAACCGTGCCTCATTACGCCATCCTCTGCAAGAATAAACTCATTATCCACCAATCCTGTTCGAATATGCTCTCGGATACACCGCAAAGTAACATCCTCGAACTGAGTCGACTTGATCCTCTCCATCAAGTCTGACTGAATTTGAAGGCCACACATCTGTATCTGAACTCCTGGCACAATCACCTCGATCCCCAGGCTCTCTAATCTGCTAACAAGTGACGATCCATCGTCAAACACATAGCTACCACTACAACAAAAAACCCTTTTAATGACGGCTAAAAAGCGTCATTAATGACGAACCATGACGCTTTTTTTCCACAGCAACCGTTATGAAAACGGGTGTTATAAATATTTTTTAAAAGCGTCATAAAATAACCGTCATTAATAGTTTCTATAAAAGCGTTATGAATAGTTAATATTAGTGCACAATCAGTACATTTTGAAAGCGTTATGAATAGATAATCTGTATAAGCTCAATGGAGAACATTTATAACACTCAATACTGAACTCATCACATTTATAATGCTCAATACTGCACATTATATATTACTTTCCAAAAACTTCTCAATTCAATTTTAAAACAACCACATTGAACTATATTCACAAGAAAACATCGAAATGTTATATCACCATCTTCGTTACATTATCTCAAAATAGGGTATCCAAATACATATATTTACATCTACTACTTAAATGGATCCTCAAAACAAGTAATTATTTGGCTTCAACTTGAGCACATCAAAACTGTCAACATCATGTGTAGCAAATCCCTAAAAAGATAAAAACACGGAGACCAGGTCCTCATCATTTGTAAGCACCAAAAGCTTTTCATCATCTCAAGTACCTTCTCAGCATAAGGAAGAAAAGCCTGCTCCGCAGCAGCTGCTACCAGCCTATTGCAGACTGCATCAAGTCAAAAAGAAGGGTTGTAATAAAGAAGAAATAATTCTGCTATAGATTTCTACAGAGAAAGACAAAAGAAGCAGAAGTACCATGCAAGTTTCTTGCAGATTTTGAGGACTAGTTTGGAGTGCAGTAATTAATCTCCCCATCAGGGGATCAAGATAAGGAAGGATCTCTTCTCCCATATCCTCACAGAAAGCTGCCAGTGCATAGTATGACTTCTCTTGTGATATATATTACAACCATAAGAATGCAATAGCTTGGATGATAATGATGAACACAGTTGAGTGAGCATTCCAGTTTGGTAGCTTTGTACTTACAATACATATCCAAGACGTCCGTCGGAAATATCATTGGAACCATAGCCGTACCAGCAGGAGGTTGTCCCCTTCCATACATCATAGGCTGCAAAAAGAAGAAATGTACAACAGAGTTTACATAAACTATATACAAATTAAACGATTAGCTTCTGCAAATAGGTAAGTTCATACCGCATAACCTGGAGCAAGTGCACCATAACTAGCCCCCATGACGCCATATCCACCAGGCGCGTAATTAGGTAGAAGTGCACGTTGTTGAGAATTATATCCCATCTCAACTTTCTTATCAGCTGGAGGCTTTGCGAGAGAACACTCAAGAACGTCACCTGCTTATAAGAAACAAAGAGTAGCTTAGAGTGAATAGAACTTGACACACGAAAATTTAATGAGTGAATTACCGTCAAGTTCATATTTCTCGATGTTTTTCAGTGCCTTCATGGCTGTTGACCGTTCTGCAAAGTGCACAAAACCATACCTCTTCTCCTGTCCAGACTTTGCAGGAGGAAGCACTACTTTTGTTATTTCACCATGGTGTTTAAACAGTTTCTGCAACTGATCTTCAGTTAGATCCTTTGATAAATTTTTAACATATACTGCCTTTGTCTGTGAGAAAAGCTTAAGGTTGGTCATACCGAAGGATATGGACACGTTGCAAGTAGAGCAATATCATTAAACATAAAATGGGCAACCTCAAAAAACTAGTTAATTAAAATGAACTACACTAACAACCTGAGAATTGGCAGAGGAATCTCCACTTCTTGGGTCAGCCCAGCTCACAGTAGGAGCATTAGAATCTAGTTTAAATTTTAGGGTGGACATCTTCTTTCTTGAATATTCAGCACATGCATAGTTGTAGTACTCGACGAACACAAAGCCACGATTACGACTAGAATTCTGTGGATCCTGCAAGAGTAACAAGAATCATACGAATATTTTGCAGTTGTTCCAGTAAATACTAAAGAAGGAGCATAAAAAAGGTCTTGGCAACAATACCTACATTACTTCAAGGTTAATGAAGACTAGTCACCAACAGATGTGACACATTCATAACAAAATTGAACAATAAGGAACAAGTAAATAAAATACCAAGGGAAACCAGGAGATAAATATATATAGAGGAGAGAAGAGGCTACCTTCATCAAATCAACAGTTACAACTCCAGGACCAACCCTAGTTACAGCCTTCTTTAGATCATCCCCCATCCAGTTTCTAGGAACATTACCTATGAACAACATACCAGAGGAAAGTTCAGGGTACGAAGTAAAAAGACCACACAACTCACCAACTTGGTAAATCGACTCCATTTTCTTTCTCCAAAACTTAAAGAAACACTGGGCAATCAACACTACGACGTATTTTAGGACCGGTACAGCTTATCAAAAACTGTCAGCAGAGGCAGCTTTTGACTGCAGGAGGGAGGCTAATGGAGACAAAAGAGTAGGCTTGTCTACATACCATCGTCTCTTTAACTTGTGCAGGAACCTAACACAACTGTGTAGGAGTGTTGACTTAGCGATCATAAACTTTAGTCATTCTTTGCCGAGCTTTTATATTTTGACTATGTTGCCAGACCCATTTGATGGGAAAAGTGTTGGATAAAGAGGAGGATAAGCAATCTATTGCATAAATGTGAGATAGTAAACACCACTACAAACTGACTATGAAGCTCCTTCACGAATGCTTCACACAGTAGTTCTAACAAAAATCAAATGCTTGGAATGCATAGGAGAAACTACTAGAAAGAATATTATAAATCAAGGTACAGAGGAAAACCTACCAATTTCACTGCTAGCTTTAACAGATGCAGGATACAAGACATTACAGATTTTCTGACCATAGTTTGGGAGCTCTGAGGCTAATATTTTGCCCGTCGCTGACAAAAAGAATAATCATTGTTAGAACTAAGATGTAACATATTTCCAATAACGAGAAAAATATTCAATTGAATCTTATTGTATACCAGAATTAGAGAGCATAATACAGTATAGTTGTCTTTTATGTTACCGACTTCACAAACTCTTCAAATATATTAATCCCTCCACAACAAAATGTCATTCAGATGTCCATGTTATTAGACTGGCTATCTTACATAACCATTGAAAGAAAGAATGTCAGTTTTGCAAGGAAAGAATGTCAGTTTTGCAAGGAAAAAGATGTGTAGAAACTGCCCAAGAACTTGGACAATATATGTAGTATTATCATGGCCTCGGTCAGAAATGAAGATACCGCAAATGAACCTAGTCTCATGAATTTACACATCATAACAAGTCACAAAATGGCATCATGATGAATTAAAAGGAAAATGACATGGCAAAATGGAGAGGCAAACATATTACATATATTCAACAGCACATGTTAGCAATGATACAATTAGTCACCAAATATGCATGTCCATCTGCATCACAGTCCACCTTATCGAGCACAAATCAACTGGGGAATCATACAGACTGCTAGCCCTATCTAAAGATATCAAAAGACTAAGCTAAGAAAGTTGTAGTTAACGAGTCTGGGGAAATACTGACAATTTGGTAAAGAGAAACATGTGTCAATTTTATTAGACTATAAATGACCACAGACATGTATTTAGCTTTAAAAAGCTGAGTAGAATACAAGGATTCATGTAACACTCCAAAAAAATGGATGAAGGCTTTTTAGTGTCGATTTTGTTGTTGTAATACTTGAAAGCATCATATACAGTTACTATTATTTCAAACACACTATAATTGGGTTAAACTTCACAGTAGCATTATTCAAATCTCCCCACAGTGCACATTAGAACATCCAAACCAACGGCTACTTATCCAAATGAGTCTCCTACTGATATCAGTCCTACACCTAATACTAGTGTCACCACCGACACAGAAGCCATATCTTCAGGACACAGGATCTGTCTACACCTACGATCTTGTCCAAAACCCACTCAATCGACACAGACAGTAAGAAGAACCAAGATGCTCCATATATAATCAATTATCATGGAAGTAAAATACCTGGATTAAAGAAGGTAACCAACAGAGCTCCTGAGTCTGATCCTAATGTCCCCGTGTCCAAAACCAACTGGTTTGGATAATCCGTCGTGCACATCACATGCATGATTACGAATTAGAAATAATATCAATGCTCTATGATTGATCGATAAAACAGAGGAGGAGAATGAAGAATTTGAACAAGTGGCAAAGAGGAAACAAGAAGAACTCACCTGTAATCAAGATTGCATCCAACGAAATTATGGACCATGGCTCCCGTTCAAGAGCAAACAAGCAAGCAAAGTCGCACAACACAACTATCAAGACTATCTAGAGAATTTTAATTGCTGGTATTTTTGACATGCAAGTAATTAACTAAAGTTGCACACTGAATTAACTTAGCCAGTAGAGAACTCTGCAGAAATCTCCACAGTCAAGATTAATGCAGTTGAATGAGAACATATTCGTGGAAGCTGAAGTGCACACAACAAGAACGAACACATTTCTTATCAATCAAATGCTTGAATCCATCTCTAGCTAGAGAAACCATATATATATATATATATATATATATATAATATATATATATAAAAAGGAAGAGAGAAGAGTTACCAATAGTTGAAGTTCATGCATAATTCTTGCTTGCACTAGTCTACACCAATCGCTTTTCGATTTCCAGCACAGGCACCGCTAAGGACGATATGATTGCAGCGGCCGCGTGGTCGGTCTCGTCGAGCAAGGTACTGATCGAACGAGCCTTCATCGTCCCAATCTTCTTCTTCTCCCTTTCTCTTCTTCCCAGGTTTGCTGTCGACTCACCGTCGACGATGTCCTTGTGTTTAGTAGTGCTAGCTCCCGATTTACTCCCGCGGACGCTGCTCATGCTTCTGAGCCTCCCCTTGCCGAGGTGATGCTCGCAGAGGGAGTAGCCGACGAGGGTCTGCTGGAAGCACCTCCATCCTCTCCCGTTCACTCGGCTGCACCATACTGCTCGAACGGCCAGGCTCTCGTCGGCCACGTCGACGGAGGTCTTCGGCCACGTCGACGGAGGTCTTCGACGGAGATCTTCCGGCGAAGCTATGGTTAGGGTTAGGGTTTATGGGAGGGGGCGTTGGGGCTAGGTTAGGGTTTGTAGGAGGTTGAAAGAAGGAGGAGAAGGAGAAGATTTAGAGTTTAGGAAAATTTTAGGGTTCAGGGAGATGGAAATGAGCAAGAAACTGAAAGGGATTTGGAAAATTTTAGGGTTCAGGAAGAGGAGGGAAGAGGGGGAAGGGCTCTAAAAAGATCGGGTGTGAAGGGTTTTGTTGAAGTTTATTAATTACAAGTTTGCCACCGCTCTAAACTATTAATGACGCTTTGTTTTATAAACGTCATAAAAAGCCCAGAATTAGTCAAAAATCGTCATAGAAATAAAGGTATTTCGAACTTTGATAACGCTTAGGTATCAGGCGTCATCAATACGTCTTATCGAGCGTTATTAAAAGGGTTTTTTGTTGTAGTGTACCGGGTACCTACTCAAGGTATCGGCAACCACGTTGGCCTTCCTGGATGATACTGCAAAGAAATGTCGAAGTCCTTCATCAACTCCAACCATCTGCGCTGCCTCATGTTGAGCTCTTTTTGTGTACACACATACTTCAAGCTTTTGTGGTATGTGAAGATCGCCACACGCTCTCCGTATAGATAGTGCTTCCACAACTTAAGAGCAAAGATAACTGCCGCCAACTCTAAATCATGGGTAGGGTAGTTTTTTTTCATGCGAACGTAATTGCCTGGATGCATAGGCAATCACCTTTCCATGCTGCTGCAAGACACAACCCAGACCCTTCCCTGAGGCATCACTGTAGATAGTGAACCCGCCTGATCCTGATGGCAATGTCAAAATCGGGGCATCGTTAGTCGCTTCTTCAACTCATTGAAAGCAATCTAACATTCCTCTGACCAGAAAAACTCTGCGTCCTTCCAGGTCAGTCTAGTCAATGGCTCTGCAATCCGAAAAAAATCTTGAACGAACCTCCTGTAGTAGCCTGCCTATCCCATAAAGCTCCTGATCTCTGCAAGTGAACTCGGTGTTGTCCATGCCTCAACTGCCCTGATCTTCTTCGGGTCTACTGAGATCCCATCTCCGGTCACAATATGACCTAGAAAATCAACTTGATCCAAAAAGAACTCACACTTCAAAGCTTGTCGTAAAGCTGCTCCTTCCTGAGAGTCTCCAGAACCACTCTCAAATTCTCCTCGTGCTCCTCTGGGGTCTTCGAATATACCAAGATATCGTCGATAAACACCACTACGAACTTGTCCAAGTACTGGTGGAACACCTTGTTCATCAAGTTCATGAATACCGTCGGGACATTAGTTAACCCAAACGGCATCAGCATGAACTCAAACTGGCCATACCGTGTCCTGAATGCTGTCTTCGGAATATCCTCATTCTTTACCTTCACTTGATGGTAACCTGACCTCAGATCAATTTTGGAGAATACCTTCACTCCGCTCAACCGATCGAACAGATCATCGATCCTCGGCAGCGGGTACTTGTTCTTGATCGTGAGACTGTTGAAAGCCCTATAGTCGATACACATCCGTACCGACCCATCCTTCTTTGGCACAAGGAGTACTGGTGCATCCCATGGTGAAGAACTCGATCGGATGAAGCCTTTGTCCTGCAACTCATTCACCTGCTTTTTCAACTCCACTAGCTTGTTGTTGTTCACTCTATAGACGTGCTGAGATATCGGCTCTGTGCCAGGCACCAAATCTATAGATAACTCCACATCTATGTCCGGAGATAACCCTGACAACTCCTGCGGGAATACATCTATGAACTCAGCTATCAATGGATGTGGCACGCTCTACTCCTCTACTGAAGCTCCGTAGAGGACTCCGCTGCTCTGGTCCATTTCTCGTCTGGTAAACTCAAACTCTGGCTCTCCTGGCACTCTAAAGAGAACTCTACCACCGCGATAATCTATACTGGTACGGTGCCTGCTCAACCAATCCATACTGAGTAAAATATTATAGTTCGGTAATGGCATTATAAGCAGACTCACAGCCAGTTCTCGGCCTCCCAAAACTACTCTCCGATCCTTGTAAACATCACGGACGAGGATGATATCACCCCAGTCGTGATCTTGCAAGTCCTAGGAAATGGTTCAGAAGAAAGCTGGTGTCCAACAGTAAAGGATACAGACACAAAACTATAGGAAGCCCCCGAATCAAACAAAGCGAATGCAGAAAAGGAGTCGAGAAGAATAGAACCTGCTATCAGATCTCCCACTGCCTCTGCATCCTCGGCTGACATGGCGAACGCTCGCCCCTGCTGACCTCCTCTGGTTTGTTGCTGGTGCTGGGTAAACTTCCGCAGCTGGGTCGACAATGGTTCCTTCTGCTGTCCTACCGGAGCCTTGGCTCCTGCTCCCGGTGCTGTACGTCCCGAAGACATGGGATAGTCCCTCAGCTGGTGCTCCGCTGAACCACAAAGGAGGTACTTGCCTAGCCTCTTCCTACACTCGTTCCACGCATATCCTAGCTTCTTGCAGAAAGTGCAACTGCTGACTTGCTGCTTTCTAGGTGCCTGCTGTATCTATTTCTGCTGAAAAGGCGCACGACCCTGACTCTGGAACTGCTGCTGCTGGAATGGCTTCTGCTGATGCTGCTGCTGCTAATAATAGGGCCTCTTGGCCGGGCCTCCACTGCCGCTGGCTCCATATGAATTACGACATCTCTTCATTTTCAGTTCGAGGTCGTCCTCCACTGCTATAGCTCCCGTCAAAATCTCCTTGAAAGTAGCATTTCTGTTGCTCTTGGTCAATGACTTGACTTCCTTAATCAAGCCCTTCCTGAATCTTCTAGCCTTCGCTGTCTCGCTAAGGCCTTCCACAAATCTGTCCAGATGGCAGAACTCTCCGGTGAACTCTTCTACTGTCTGGTTCCCCAGAACCAGATTCTCGAACTGCGTCTCCAAGGCACCAAGTGCTGTGTCGGGGAAGAAAATCTCCTTGAAACGCTTCTTAAAAGACTCCCAAGTCTGCCCCTGCATACCAACCCTGGGGTCGATCTGGTACCATGTGCGGGCAAGGTCCTGTATCTGGCTGCCTGCTACTTCTATCTGAAGCCTAGCTGGAATCTCCGTGAGACGGAAGATCTCCTCTATATGCTTGATCCAGTCGTCGGCATATAGGATACCCTAGGTACCCTTGAAGTCTCACGGCCGCTGTCACGACCCGCACCCTAGAGTAAGGGCACGAGACGTGGTTACGTCCAGCCTACGTCGCAGTGTCGACGGTAGAACGCTGTCCTAGGTCAACACACATCTAAGAATATATGTATCTAAACAGTTTATACTCCCCGAAAGGGGGTGACATAGCAGTAATAACTCAATCACAACTAAGGAAGAGATAGCACGATATGAAATAGAACTCAAGGAAATAAATAGATGAAAAGTAGTCTAAGATAATCCCAGCAATATCCAGAAGTACATGGTCTCAGATACAGAATGAAAGAATATATACAACTCAGAACTCAGAATAAAGTCTAGCTAAAACATGTCTCAAGACTACATAAAAGAAGATAAGCCTAATTAATCTAGTCTAGGCAATCGGGGTGACATCCTCAGCTAGAGCTGGGTCCTCCTGAGGGTCCAGCTCGTAGGTGTCATCTAAGGCTGCCCCGTAGAAAGTGTCCAGGCAGGCCTCATCCTCGTCCTCTATAATATTTCAACAGGTCCAGTCAGGACAGGAGCGAGTACAGTACATCTCAACAGTTCATAGCAGGTTAGAAAATATAATCATGCAGTAAAGTAAGATACAAGTACTGAAAGAAGTGTAGTATGTAAACAGAGAGAGAAAGCTGTAATAAAAATATCTACTATAAATAGAGAACTAACATGTGGCTAGTGAGTCAGAGTACAACATGGACATGTAAATGGCATGGAATGATTCTGATGCTACACTACTGGTGTATTATTCACATGTCCACTTATACTCCCCCGTACCCCCAATCAATACACAAGGATCCAACCAGGTTATGTTATGATTCCATGCACAGTCCCCCGAAGGGTGGTACATGGATGTCCCATAAATGGGGATTCTAGGAGACCCAATATATGGGATAAGGATTCAAGGAAGACTCTGTGATCATAAGAGTATATGTCACAAGTAATCAGTGAACCAATGAAGCATAGTGATACGCCATGTAAGTGAAACGCACAGAACATGTAGTACCCAATGCTCCCTAAGGATAACATCTCAAGAAGGGATCCATATAGTACCAATCCGTGTGACCAACGTGACAGTACAAGTAAAGTAATCTACTGCAGGAAATAATTCTAAGCAGGATATGAAATGATCAGAGAATGTACTCGCCTGGTATCTGAGTGTCCAATATGAAAATACTATCCGAGGAGGGGTGTCTGGCTCATAATCAGAACAGCACAAGTCACAACAAGTCCAAAATGGTATAATGAAGTCCTACTATACATTCTACATGATTCTGGGTCAATCTAGGCCAAAGTCAACTCTTGGTCAACTCTGGTCAACCCTAGAAGTCAAACTAGGTCAATCAAGTCCAGACTAGGTCAAACTAGTCTATACTAGTCTAACAAGGCTATACTAGGTCCAAATAGACTGTACAAGCCCAATCTAGGCTCACCAGGCTATACCACATTACCTAGGCCTATTCTTAACACATGAACATATTTTACCTATGAATAATACATAGACAAGTTGCATATATATGTGACATACATATACACTTGTGTAAGCCACACATCCCATGTAGGTATCTAGACTAGGTACCCAAAATACACAACCACCAAATACATATATATATATATATATATATATATATATATATATATATATATATATATATACACTCATTACATTATACATACATGTATTATATTCATATAGCTACTATATACATACATATATATATTATATAGAGAGAGGGCCTGTGTGTGTATGTGTCATAGAGGTGTGTCAAGTGACTGTGTGAACAGGAAAAACTGTGTGTGTTTACAGATTTGTGCATGTGAACAAAGGGTGAATAGGTGAGCCTGTGTACAGTTAGATGGTAATAGAGGAATGTGTCATGTTGCATTAAATTAACCCAAAACAGTGTGAAATATCAGTGTCAAAAATTCAGTGTCATGTGTGTGTATGGATGCTATGTGTCTCAGGAATATGGAGTGACAGGAAATTAGTATAGAGTGTGTGTGGATGTGTGTATAAAATGAGTGAGAGGGTGCCATGTGTGTCAGATATACATGAGAGTGTGCAAGCTAAAAAGAAATCAAAATCTGGAAACAGTGGCTGTGTATGTGTGCAATGTTTGTGTGACTAGATAGGCAGTGACAGCAGTTCTATGGTGCAGGAATTAGAGTTCATGTCTATGTGAAGCACAATATCAGTTAAATAGGGATCAAATCTCACCCAACAATACAACACTAAACTGGAAACTAACACTTAGCCTTCAGCCATAAAGCCCATTCCAAAACAACAACTCAATGCAATGTGAGACTTCACATCAATCTCAGGTTTAAGACCACAGAAAGAAATCTCAGATTTCAGTATCAACTTAACCAAACCACAATACTAAATATGAAACCTATTCTCAGATTTCAAATTAACAGTGTACCTATACTCATCAAAACCAAAACCCATAACACATTCGAAAACCATAATACCAGTCCCAAATCAATCAAATTCTGACATATAGCTAGGAACCATATAAGTACACTTATTAGAGTTTAAACTCATGAAATTAAACAGTCTAAAGTAGTTTAAAATTGATGCTAAAACCATAATTCAATACCTGGAAAAATCAGGGATTAAAAGTCTGATACACATTTCAGGAAATAGGGAATTCACAGAGTTCACCATTAAAATCAAATTTAAAATGTTAACTAAAGGTTGGTAATATAATTACATGCTGTGTACGTATCCCAGGGTCCATCACGTGTCCATACATACGACACAAACGTGTCCAAAACAAAGAAACCCAAAATCAGACACAACAGCGCACTACCCAGTGCACTGCCTCGTGCACACGTGCACTCGTGTCGTGCATACGACACAGGACACAGCAGTGTCTCGTGGTCATCCACATAGATAGCCCACCTATAGGGCTATCTAAGGCCAACTGGCCAGTGTCCAACCCGTATCAGTGTCGGATACGAGAGTCGTATCAGAGCTAGAAACTAACAGTGCACTGTCGAATGAAATCCACGTACGACAAAGATTTCTCCCCCGACACGCCACGTGGGCACGTGAGACTTGACACGTGGCATGTCAGTCAGTGCCCCATGGCTCATGTCAAGTTCCACGTGTCCTGGTTGCGTGTCGTGTCTACCAGAGCCCCCGAACAGCAGGGGATCCAATCCCGAGCGCGCACGCGCGTGTCCACGCGTGTCCGCGTGCCTCCCTAGGCCTGACACGACACAAAAACCAAACAAAAATACTAGAAAACCACAGGCAAGATCAAAACCCTAATTCCTATTCAAAAAGTTTCCTCAAAACCAAACGAAATGCCCTCAGTGGCATTTCGACAAACACCTAGGTACCACCTCTGGTACGTATCCAAATGGACACGAAACTTACAAAACCTGACACGACACCAATGCAGACACTTAGGGGACCCCTAGGGCTTCCTAATCATGAAAAGAAATCAAAGTTTCATGGAGAAAAGAGAAAGTTACCTATGGATGAACTTTCAAGAAAAATCCCCTTTGTGAGAAAAAGGATCCAATGCAACTTGTTTGGGAGAAAAAGGATCTAAAATAGATTTTCTATGGGTTCTTAAACATGGAGACTCACCTCTTTCTTCTCTTGAAATAAATTCCTAAAGAAGAGGCTAGCCCTAGATTTTAGGAGGGTATTTATAGGGTGGTGATCCCCATAAAGATAAGGTGGCCGGCCATCATTCCTAGGGATTAGGGTTTGTTAAATGCTTTGGGCTTTGGGCCAACTTACAAGCTATGTGTTAAATGATTAATCAAGGCTCTAAATCATAAACCATGACTTATGACTTTCTAATTCCTATTGCTAACTAGAGTCTAATGACCAAACCAATGATTAGGCTAGGTTAGACTAGATTCATATAACCTAAGCAAGTCCATACTAACTAGGGTTAGCTCCTAGGTTGGTCTACAAGGGTCAACACTAGTCAAAGTCAACCTAGTCCAAACAATTCCAAAATTATTCCTAAAAATTCCCATAAATTCAAATAAATTCTAATAAATTCAAATTACCCCAAAAATATCAAAAATACCCTCACACTAGAAATGTGGCAGTGACAAATCTACCCTCCTTAAAAGAATTTCGTCCTCGAAATTGAAAGGCGAAATACAACTGATGAGAAGGATAGAAAGCGTACCTCACAGTCCAAAAAGATAAGGGTAGCGCTCGCGCATCTCATCCTCCCGCTCCCAGGTAGACTCTCCTGGAGAATGATGCCTCCATGCGACGCGTACCAAGGGTATCACCTGGTTCCTCAGAACCTTCTCCCGTCGATCCAGAATCTCCACTGGCTGCTCTGGATAGCTGAGAGAAGGCCCAACCTCTATCTCTGAATGATCGAGCACATGGCTAGGGTCAGCCACATACCGTCTCAACTGTGATACATAAAATACATTATGGACCCCCACTAGTACAGGCGACAAGTCTAGCCTGTATGCAACGTCACCGACTCTCCCGCTGATAACGAAAGGGCCGATGAAGCACGGGCTAAGCTTCCCGCCTCCACTAAAACGTATCTTACCACGAGTCGGGGATATCCTCAAGAAAACGTGGTCTCCGACCTAATCACAAGCAAGGTCTCAATTAATATAATAAACAAACATGATTAAAAATTACAAACAAACAAACCTAAATCTAATCCTACTCTAATCTATACCTCAAACTCCAATGGCCTCCGGTGGCTATCAGCCTAGTGCCGATGTCTGTCCTGCGCCATGCGAAGTCTGTCCCTGATGAGCTTCACCTTCTCGGCTGTATCAACAACCATCTCTGGCCCCAGTAAAGCTCGCTCACCAACATCATCCCAAGATAAGGGTGTACGGCACCTACGCCCGTACAGAGCCTCGAAAGGTGACATCTCAATGCTGGCCTAGAAACTATTGTTGTAAGTAAACTCCACCAAATGAAGATGATCCTCCCAGGAACCTCCAAAGTCCAGGACGCACGTCCGTAGCATATCCTCAAGTGTCTGAATAGTCCCCTCTGACTGTCCGTCCGTCTGGGGGTGGTATGCAGTACTAAACTTGAGCTGAGTTCCCAAGCTGGTCTGCAGACTCCTCCAGAAATGGGAAGTAAAACGGCTATCCCGATCCGAGACGATGCTGACTGGAACTCCGTAAATTCTGACTATCTGCCGTATATACATCTCCGTCAGCCTCTCTGTAGACGTACCCACCTTGAATGGCAAGAAGTGGGCCGATTTGGTCAACCTGTCAACGATGACCCAAATCGCGTCTTTCCCTCCTGGAGTACGCGACAATCCTGAAACGAAGTCCATAGTGATATGCTCCCATGCGGGTCGTGACACATTTTTAGTGGTGGCCCATGCAGGTCTCCTCCTCGTCCTCTGTAATATTTCAACAGGTCCAGTCAGGACAGGAGCGAGTACAGTACATCTCAACAGTTTATAGCAGGTTAGAAAATATAATCATGCAGTAAAGTTAGATACAAGTACTGAAAGAAGTACAGTATGTAAATAGAGAGAAAAAGCTGTAATAGAAATATCTACTATAAATAGAGAACTAACATGTGGCTAGTGAGTCAGAGTACAACATGGACATGTAAATGGCATGGGATGATTCTGATGCTACACTATGGAATGATTCTGATGCTACACTACTGGTGTATTATTCACATGTCCACTTATACTCCTCCGTACCCCCAATCAATACACAAGGATCCAACCAGGTTATGTTATGATTCCATGCACAGTCCCCCGAAGGGTGATACATGGATGTCCCATAAATGGGGATTCTAGGAGAGCCAATGTATGGGATAAGGATTCAAGGAAGACTCTGTGATCATAAGAGTATATGTCACAAGTAATCAGTGAACCAATGAAGCATAGTGATACGCCATGTAAGTGAAACGCACAGAACATGTAGTACCCGATGCTCCCTAAGGATAACATCTCAAGAAGGGATCCATATAGTACCAATCCGTGTGACCAACGTGACAGTACAAGTAAAGTAATCTACTGCAGGAAATAATTCTAAGCAGGATCTGAAATGATCAGAGAATGTACTCGCCTGGTATCTGAGTGTCCAATATGAAAATACTGTCCGAGGAGGGGTGTCTGGCTCCTAATCAGAACAGCACAAGTCACAACAAGTCCAAAATGGTATAATGAAGTCCTACTATGCATTCTACATGATTCTAGGTCAATCTAGGCCAAAGTCAACTCTTGGTCAACTCTGGTTAACCCTAGAAGTCAAACTAGGTCAACCAAGTCCAGACTAGGTCAAACTAGTCTATACTAGTCTAACAAGGCTATACTAGGTCCAAATAGACTGTACAAGCCCAATCTAGGCTCACCAGGCTATACCACATTACCTAGGCCTATTCTTAACACATGAATATATTTTACCTATGAATAATACATACACAAGTTGCATATATATGTGACATACATATACACTTGTGTAAGCCACACATCCCACGTAGGTATCTAGACTAGGTACCCAAAATACACAACCACCAAATATATATATATACATATATATATATATATATATATATATATATATATATATATATATATATATATATATTATATATATATATATATATATATATATATATATATATATATATATATATATATATACACTCATTACATTATACATACATGTATTATATTCATATAGCTACTACATACATACATATATATATTATATAGAGAGAGGGCCTGTGTGTGTATGTGTCATAGAGGTGTGTCAAGTGACTGTGTGAACAGGAAAAACTGTGTGTGTTTACAGATTTGTGTATGTGAACAAATGGTGAATATGTGAGCCTATGTACAGTTAGATGGTAATAGAGGAATGTGTCATGTTGCATTAAATTAACCCAAAACAGTGTGAAATATCAGTGTCAAAAATTCAGTGTCATGTGTGTGTATGGATGCTATGTGTCTCTGGAATATGGAGTGACAGAGAATTAGTATAGAGTGTGTGTGGATGTGTATATGAAATGAGTGAGAGGGTGCCATGTGTGTCAGATATACATAAGAGTGTGCAAGCTAAAAAGAAATCAAAATCTGGAAACAGTGGCTGTGTATGTGTGTAATGTTTGTGTGACTATATAGGCAGTGACAGCAGTTCTATGGTGCAGGAATTAGAGTTCATGTCTATGTGAAGCACAATATCAGTTAAATAGGGATCAAATCTCACCCAACAATACAACACTAAACTGGAAACTAACACTTAGCCTTCAGCCATAAAGCCCATTCCAAAACAACAACTCAATGCAATGTGAGACTTCACATCAATCTCAGGTTTAAGACCACAGAAAGAAATCTCAGATTTCAGTATCAACTTAACCAAACCACAATACTAAATATGAAACCTATTCTCAGATTTCAAATTAACAGTGTACCTATACTCATCAAAACCAAAACCCATAACACATTCGAAAACCATAATACCAGTCCCAAATCAATCAAATTCTGACATATAGCTAGGAACCATATAAGTACACTTATTAGAGTTTAAACTCATGAAATTAAACAGTCTAAAGTAGTTTAAAATTGATGCTAAAACCATAATTCAATACCTGGAAAAATCAGGGATTAAAAGTCTGATACACATTTCAGGAAATAGGGAATTCACAGAGTTCACCATTAAAATCAAATTTAAAATGTTAACTAAAGCTTGGTAATATAATTATATACTGTGTACGTGTCCCAGGGTCCATCACGTGTCCATACATACGACACAAACGTGTCCAAAATAAAGAAACCCAAAATCAGACACAACAGTGCACTGCCCAGTGCACTGCCTCGTGCACACGTGCACTCGTGTCGTGCATACGACACAGGACATAACAGTGTCTCGTGGTCATCCACATAGATAGCCCACCTATAGGGCTATCTCCGGCCAACTGGCCAGTGTCCAACCCGTGTCAGTGTCGGATACGAGAGTCGTATCAGAGCTAGAAACTAACAGTGCACTGTCGAGTGAAATCCACGTGCGACGAAGATTTCTTTCCCGACACGCCACGTGGGCACATGAGACTTGACACGTGGCATGTCAGTCAGTGCCCCATGGCTCGTGTCAAGTTCCACGTGTCCTGGTTGCGTGTCGTGTCCACCAGAGCCCCCAAACAGCAGGGGATCCAATCCCAAGCGCACGCGCTGTTGACACGAAGTCACAGTCAACCAAATATTGATAACATTGACTAAATAATAATTATAATAATTCAATACGACACACGACGTCTACATCAAGCTCAAGTCAGAAGACAGCTTAGTCTTTACAGTTCAGTTATATATGAGTCTGTATATTTTACACTTTCCTTGAGTCTAGACTGATTGTAAACTGTGTCATGCTGAGCTCTTGAGACTTGACCTATAGTCTACCCAATTATCCTCAAACTCCACCATCCAGAAAAATACCCACTGGCCACTTAGACCAGCTCTGTGCTCTGGAGATAGAGTTCGGGCCGAACTCTGCCTCCACACAGAGTTCGGGCCGAACTCTGTCCCCTAAAAATCAGCACCCTTGATTTTAGGGTTAGCTGGTTGCTAGTTGTCCAACGGCCAAATATTTGAAATTTCCTACCCGAATTTTGGCCGAATTCTGCCTACAAAAATACTATAAATAGGCCATGAATTTTCTCATTTCAAATCATCCAATCTTCTCATCTCTTCTTTCTTAAAGCTCAGAAAAGCCGTACCCTTCCCATCTACTAGCCACAAGTCTCATAAGTCTCGAGTGCTCAGCATCTCTCAGTTAGGATTCTTGTGCAAGAGTTAAAGAAGTCGCTTGGACAATTTCAAGCAAATCGCCACTGCGATCCTCTGTAAGAAGTTGACGTGCTCTTCTGAAGAAAAGGCACGGGTTATAAACTACTATTTCACAAATAGTGGATTTAATCCTGAGCTAGAGTTCTCAGGCCTGGACTAGTCCTCCACGAGGGAAACCAGGTTAAAATCGGCTGTGTCTGCGTATGCTCTCTTGATTCTCTCTTTATTTTTCGCACTTACTCTGATTGGTTTTATTTGTGATAGAGTTGATTTTTTAATTGGATATTATCTCTATATACTCTATTCACCCCCCTCTAGAGTTGCCATCTGTTCTTCAATTGGTATCAGAGCTCTGTTCTCTTTACAAGGATTTACATCCTAGAGCTGATCTATGGCAACCACACAATCCTTGATTTCCAATCATGGTGAAGGACAGTCCACTCATAGGCCTTCCCTATTTGATGGAACCAACTACACTTATTGAAAAACAAGGATGAGTTTTTATCTCAAGTCTCTAGACTTTGACCTGTGGACTGTCGTCACTGACGGTTACAAAAAGCCCGCCAGGATAGTTGTCAACGGTGATCTTGTTGAGAAATCACATGACAAATATTCTGACGAGGAGAAGAAATAGGCAAGTCTAGATGCGAGAGCTATTAATGCTTTATTCTGTGCTATAGACAGGAATGAGTTCAACAGGGTATCAACATGCACCACATCTCATGAAGTATGGAGACTTCTAGAAGTGACGCATGAAGGAACTACCCAAGTCAAGGAATCAAAGATAAGCCGTCTCACGCAAGAATACGAGGCTTTCAAGATGAAACCAAATGAGACGATCACGCAAATGTTCATAAGATTCCTCGACATCATCAACCCCCTGTCTTCGCTCGGCAAGCAATACTCAAATCACGAGAAGATTCGCAAGCTACTTAGGGGGCTACCAAAGATTTAGAACCCTACGGCCATCATAGAAGGAAATGATCTCACAACCATGTCCATAAAAACCTTGATGGGAAAGCTAATGACTCAGGAGCTTGACCTCAAGGACTTCGAAGAGCCTGCTCCTAAGGCTAAGGAGATCGCACTCAAAGCTCACCGGCGAAGGGCTGAACCCGAAGAGACAGATGATGATGACTCAGAAGATGATCAAGCCCTTATGGTCCGCAACTTCAAGAAATTCCTTCGCTTCAATCGAAGGAAGAAGGAACCACAAGAAGATGGTGACGAAGAGCCAACTTGCTATGATTGCAAAAAGACTGGACACGTCCGAAAAGACTGTCCATTCTTGAAGAAGAGCAACCGCTATGAAAAGCCATACAAGAAGACTTCATCAAAGAAATATGCCAACACAAGCATTTGGCATGAAAGCGAAGCTAGTAACTCCGAGGAAGAAAAGGACTCTCCTCAAGATACGGCTAATGTGTGCCTAATGGCAACATCCGATAAGGTATCAAACGAAACTCTTGACGACTTCTCTTTTGATGAACTTGGCGATGCTTTCACTGATTTACTCGATGATCACAAAAAGATCATTGGTAAATACAAACATGCCAAGGACAAAATCAAAAGTCATGAAGACGAGATTCAAAGACTTTCTCTATTGCTTGATAACATTAGAGACACTTCACCCACGAAAGTCACTGATGAAGTATCGAAGCTTAAACCAAGCCTTCATGATGCTGAAACACGTATTGAGCAACAGACACAAGACATCACAACACTCAATACATTGCTTGCTGAAGAAAAGAGTAGACACAAGATTTCTATGACTAAGATTTATGGTTTAAATGCTAAGGTTACTGATCTGCAGGCTGTCTCCAAGAGATTAGAGACTAAATTAGGTAAACAGGTTGCTCAACCTCAAACCCAATCTCATGAGACACCCACAAAGCATAACACTTCTCATGCTAGTCATTCATATCATCCATCTACAACACATAATCATGCTTTCATATACACACAATTTCACAAAGGACACAAACCACATACACGTAGAAATAATTATCATAGATACAATCATCATGCTGCACAAAGACACAATCAACATCACAGTGTCATGCCATATAGACAACATCACAATGTCATGCCATATAGACAACATCACAATGTCAGGCCACATAGACAACATCACCATGCTCCATATAGACAACATCACCATGCTCCATATAGACAACATCACCATGCTCCATATAGACAATATCACCATGCCACTCCACAGCACTCTATGCATAATCATCATCATCATGCTAATCATCATACTTCTGCTCATTACACTGCTTATAGACATCATCAGCATACTCCTAATGTAAATAGGAATGCTACATGTACTTATTGTGGTTTGCATGGACACATATCACCACAATGTAGAATTAGAAGATTAGTTGATAAGAAAATATATGTATGGTTTCCAAAAACTAACTTTTCAGGACCCTCAAGAAATTGGGTACCAAAGGTCACATCTACTCTTGATGTAGGTGGACCTTCCCTCCTCAACTAAGAGTAAGTAGATTCTCGATAGTGGATGCTCGCGGCATATGACAGGAGACGCAAATCTTTTCGCATCACTATCGATGAAGAGAGAAGGATATGTATCCTTCGGCAACAACCTCAAAGGTTATATTATAGGTAATGGTAATATTGGTTATCCTCCCTCTCCCGTAATAAAGGATGTCTGTCTAGTGACCGAGTTAAAGCATAACCTGCTCAGCATTAGTCATCTTGCTGACCATGGATATGACATTAACTTTGGACAAAACAAATGCCTTATTTATGATAGGTCAACGGAAGACATCACTTTTGAAGGGGTAAGAGAGGATAATATTTATACTTTCTATTTGTCTGGAAATACTAACAATGCAGGTAGATGTTTATATGCTCATAAGATGAACGGCTACTATGGCACCAGCGTCTTGGTCATACCAATATGGATAATATATTCAGGCTATCAACCAAGAAGCTAGTTAGAGGCTTGCCCGATATCACATTCAAAAAGGACACCGTATGTGCCGAATGTGAGTTGAACAAGGCAACCAAGTCATCTTTTTATTCCATAAACTCTGTAAGCACTTTTAGACCTTTGCAACTACTTCATATGGATTTATTTGGGCCTAGTAGAGTAGCCAGTCTTGGCGGAAAACTCTATGCCTTTGTTATTGTTGATGATTTTTCAAGATTTACTTGGGTTTTTTTTCTTGCAAATAAAAGTGATGCTATTTCAGTTTTCAAGATTTTTGTTAAGAAAGTGCAAAACGAAAAAGGCTACATGATTACTCGAATCCGAAGTGATCATGGAGGCGAATTCGAAAATTCTGATTTTGAAAGATTTTGTGATTCTAATGGTTTTGATCATGAGTTTTCTTGTCCAAGAACTCCTCAACAAAATGGTGTTGTGGAGCGGAAGAATAGGACTCTTGGCGATATGGCTAGAGTCATGTTGAATAAATTTTTACTTCCGAAATACTTTTGGGCAGAAGCTGTCAGTACAGCATGCCACATTTTGAATATGGTGCTTATTCGTCCCATTACGAAGAAAACACCCTATGAGATTTGGTTTGGGAGAACCCCCAATGTTTCTTATTTTAAAGTTTTTGGATGTAGATGCTGTATCCTTAATACCAAAGACAACTTAGGCAAATTTGATGCCAAAGCTGACGATGGTATTTTCCTTGGCTATGCTGCCAAGAGTAAGGGATATAGAGTTTTTAACAAACGCTCGTTAATTGTGGAAGAGTCTACAAATGTGACTTTTGACGAAGATAACAGTGCAGCAGCTACTCTTGATGATGATGTTGAGCCATCAACGTCTACTCCAATGAACACCACAACCGAAACAAATTCTCTGGAAAGCTTGCCTAAGAAATTCTCTTTCAAGCCTTCACATCCAGAAAATTTGGTAATAGGTGAGGTTTCATGTGGAGTAACCACTAGATCATCATTAAGAGACTCTATTGCTAGCACTGCCTTCATTTCACAAATTGAGCCTAAAAACATCTCTGAAGCTTTTAATGATGAATTTTGGATTTCTGCTATGCAAGAAGAACTCAACCAATTCGAGAGGAGCCAAGTATG
This sequence comes from Iris pallida, assembly GCA_029216955.1. Taxonomy (NCBI): domain Eukaryota; kingdom Viridiplantae; phylum Streptophyta; class Magnoliopsida; order Asparagales; family Iridaceae; genus Iris; species Iris pallida. The sequence continues at coordinate 6,391,111 of JANAVB010009598.1, forward strand.
GGAACTAGTTCCTAGACCGGCTGATCACTCGATTATTGGTACTAAATGGGTTTTTAGAAACAAAGTAAATGAAGATGGTTCAGTCACACGCAACAAAGCTCGTCTAGTAGCTCAAGGATACAACCAAAAGGAAGGTATCGACTACGATGAAACGTATGCTCCTGTTGCCAGACTAGAATCCATTCGGATGCTTTGTGCATTTGCAAATTTTCAAAATTTCAAATTATTTCAAATGGATGTTAAAAGTGCTTTCTTGAATGGTTTTATTAAGGAGGAAGTTTATGTAAAACAACCCCCTGGCTTTAAAAATCACAAATTTCTCGACCACGTGTTCAAGCTAAAGAAAGCGCTGTACGGCCTCAAACAAGCCCCTAGAGCTTGGTATGAACGGCTAAGCAACTTCTTGCTTGAGAAAGGTTTTTCAAAAGGGAAAATTGACACTACACTTTTCATAAAGTCTTTGAAGGACACTATTCTTTTAGTTCAGATATATGTAGACGATATTATTTTTGGTTCTACTGATGAAACCCTTTGTCAAGATTTTGCCAAGTGTATGCAGACCGAGTTTGAGATGAGCATGATGGGGGAGCTCAACTACTTTCTTGGGCTGCAAGTCAAACAAATGATAAATGGAACCTTCATCTGTCAGTCGAAGTATACAAAGGACATACTGAAGAAATTCGAACTTGATAATGTCAAACCAATCAGCACTCCTATGGCTACTTCAACCAAACTGGAACCAGATGAGAGCGACAAACCCGTAGATCAACGTAAGTATCGAGGTAAGATAGGCAGTCTACTTTATCTTACTGCTAGTCGCCCTGATATAATGTTTAGCGTTTGCTTGTGTGCTAGATATCAAGCAAATCCTAAGGAATCGCACATGACCGCAGTTAAGCGTATCTTTAGATACTTTAAGGGTACGGTTATAGTGGACCTATGGTATCCCAAGTCAACATCATTTGACCTTATTGGTTACTCTGATGCTGATTTTGCTGGATGCAAGGTCGACCGTAAAAGTACGAGCGGTACGTGCCATTTATTAGGAAAAGCTTTAGTCTCTTGGTTTAGCAAGAAACAGAATTCTGTCGCACTATCCACAACAGAAGCTGAATACATAGCAGCTGGGCGTTGTTATGCACAGATTCTGTGGATGAAGCAAACCCTTGAAGACTATAATTTATCTTTCATGCATATTTCTATCTTTTGTGACAACACTAGTACAATAAATCTTACTAAGAACCCCATTTGTCACTCACGCACGAAGCACATTGAGATTTGACACCACTTTTTGCGTGATCATCAGCAAAATGGCACTATTAACTTAGAATTTATTGACACCGATCATCAGCTAGCAGACTTTTTTACTAAGCCATTATCCGAAGAGCGCTTCAGTTTCCTTTGTCGTGAACTTGGAATTTTAGATGAAGCTGTCATAAATTAAAATACACCTGCATAAATATCGATTATATTACGATTCTCTTAAAATGAACTTGCTATGGGTACAAGCCGAAAGGGTCCTTCTGACAACAAGGCGTAAAAGCCTAAGCGACACGGTGCACTAGTCTTCACGACTACCGCTAGCTGGGATCCGGCCCCTGCAGCTAACCCATGGCAGCTTCAAATTATTGAATCATGATATATTTCCTTGTTTATTATATGGTTCGTTTTAATTTATTACTGCTGACACACTATATTTCAATTTCATTCTGCTATTTTTCTACTTCACTGTCTAACTGGTTGAATCTTTCAAAGCATTTGTCCTCATATCTTATCCTGATTTCCCATACTTAACCATTTTTTTCCAGCCTGATTTTAGTTCTGGGACAAAGACCCAGAATTCGGGCCGAACTCTGCCCTTACCAGAGTTCGGGCCGAATTCGGTCCCCCCTGTTCCAGAATCGGGACAGGTTTCAGCCGTTTGATCAAATGCGATCCTACGGTCCAGATTCACTCCGACCAAAGAAAACTCTCTCCTTATATTCGGGTTTTCCTCTCTCTTCTTCATTCTTACCACCACCTTCACCTCTCCAAACATATTTTCACAAACCCTAACCCTAGATTTCTCTCCATAGTGCTCCATTGCTCACCAAAATCAAGGAGAAGGGCTATTTTCTCATTCTCTTTCACTGTTCATTGTTGATTTGAGGTATAACTCCTTCTTCTTCTCTATTTCAATTTCTCTATTTTGTGCAATGGCTCCTCGCTTGCCCAATCATGGGAAGAGGACTCGAACCGAGGGTGCTTCCTCTTCGAATCCTCCTCCTCCTATTGAGCAACCCGTTGAACAACAACAACCCCCTCATCCGTTGTTCAACCCACCTCGTCCCCATGACCCTAATACGTATGACGACCGATTATTTGTATCGCTAGACGCATCCAACGAGTGGTTTAGCGACTTTCGGACACGTCCGGTATTCGGGGGACATCCTATTAATTTTACCATCTTTTCTCAATATGAATCCATGTTTCAAGATCTTTGCTTAAATGAGTTAGTTGCTTCAAATTTTGTTATTTATCGTAGCGCCATACAAATGTTCTATTGCAACTTGACTCATGATGCGACTCACATCTATTCCCGGGTTGCCGGTATTGATATTGCTTTTGATGATTCTGATTTAGCCGAGTATCTTGAACTTCAAGATCTCGATACTTGGGATAAGCTTGTGGAAGCTCGCCAATTCCAATTTGTTGGTGAAACTTCCCTTGAGAGCTTCAAGGAGGAACTATGTGCCCCTAACATTTGTCCTCGCAAGCTTATGGCCAAACACCTCAACCCTTATTTCTATGAACTTCATCGAATTATTTTCAACACTATTCTGCCAAAAGCCGGCTCAACCGATGAAGTCACATATTTTGAGATCTCAGCATTGTATCATCTTCACTATCGTATTCCTTTCAATCTTCCACGTTCCATGATGGACTGGATGATAAACTGTAGGAAGAAACCACGAGCCCTGGTTTTATCCTTTGTATCTTCCTATGGTTTTTGTGCATTATTATTCCTATTCATGACTGTCCTTTCTTGCCTGCTCCTGTATTCCTTTCTAAGGCACGACGACTTCAGGCAGTCGTAGCCTCTTCTGCCACTTCTGAGCATTCTGATGATGAGGAGCCCGACGTCCCTCCACTTGGACAGGATGCGCCCTCTTCCTCCTGCTACCCTTGACTCCATCCAAACCATGCTCCGAGATCGTTTTGACTTAGAGGACGATCGCTGGGCTCAGATGGACTACCGTACTATCCTGCAGATGAGTGCACTCAGCAACTCGCTGCATGATATTCGGTATTCCATGTCCCGTCATCCTTCTATGCCCATTCCCATGGAGCGGGATCCCGGTCGTGAGGGATATCGCATTGACGATCCTTGGGTCATGCGTTACCTGGATCCGGGTGCTGTTTTTGTGGATCCCAGGCGCTCTGACTCTGCTGGGCCTTCTCGTGCTCCATGATGGAGATGGCTTCTACTTGATGATGCTGCTGCTGATCGTAGTTTATTTTTATTCTTTCTAGTACTTTTCAGTTGTTTAGTTGGATTTATGTACTTGGTACACTTTTTATGGTTTGGTGACTCTAGCTATGAGTTGTGACTCTTATGTTTCTAGTAGTTCTATTATTATATGCTCATTATGTTAGTTCATATGCTATTTCTTCTCTTTTTGGTGTGTTTGCCCATTATTATCTGCTTCATATTATATTGCTAAATGCCAAAAGGGGGAAAGATATGTATATTCTGTGTATTGTATGTGCTTTTGGTGCTTTTGGGAAAATTTCTCTATCAGGCCAACAGGTTCAACGCATTGTTTACGGGGGAGCTATCTTGTTTAGCACGGCACCAATTATGGGGGAGCTTTGCTTTTGTCATTTCTGTGTCCAGGTATGAATATTGAATATACATTTATTATTTTGTCAATTATCAATATGGGAGAGATTGTTGACACAAAGTCACAGTCAACCAAATATTGATAACATTGACTAAATAATAATTGTAATAATTCAATACGACACACGACGTCTAAATCAAGCCCAAGTCAGAAGACAGCTCAGTCTTTACAGTTCAGTTATATATGAGTCTGTATTTTTTACACTTTCCTTGAGTCTAGACTGATTGTAAACTGTGTCATGCTAAGCTCTTGAGACTTGACCTATAGTCTACCCAATTATCCTCAAACTCCACCATCCAGAAAAATACCCACTGGCCACTTAGACCAGCTCTGTGCTCTGGAGACAGAGTTCGGGCCGAACTCTGCCTCCATACAGAGTTCGGGCCGAACTCTGTCCCCTAAAAATCAGCACCCTTGATTTTAGGGTTAGCTGGTTGCTAGTTGTCCAACGGCCAAATATTTGAAATTTTCTATCCGAATTCTGACCGAATTCTGCCTACAAAAATACTATAAATAGGCCATGAATTTTCTCATTTCAAATCATCCAATCTTCTCATTTCTTCTTTCTTAAAGCTCAGAAAAGCCATACCCTTCCCATCTACTAGCCACAAGTCTCCTAAGTCTCGAGTGCTCAGCATTTCTCAGTTAGGATTCTTGTGCAAGAGTTGAAGAAGTCGCTTGGACAATTCCAAGTAAATCGCCACTGCGATCCTCTGTAAGAAGTTGACGTGCTCTTCTGAAGAAAAGGCACGGGTTGTAAACTACTATTTCACAAATAGTGGATTTAATCCTGAGCTAGAGTTCTCAGGCCTGGACTAGTCCTCCACGAGGGAAACCAGGTTAAAATCGCTGTGTCTGCGTATGCTCTCTTGATTCTCTCTTTATTTTCCGTACTACTGATTGGTTTTATTGTGATAGAGTTGATTTTTAATTGGATTTATCTCTATATACTCTATCACCCCCTCTAGAGTTGCTATCTGTTCTTCACGCGCGTGTCCATGCGTGTCCGCGTGCCTCCCTAGGCCTGACACGACACGAAAAAAAACACAACACTAGAAAACCACAGGCAAGATCAAACCCTAATTCCTATTCAAAAGTTTCCTCAAAACCAAACGAAATGCCTCGTGGCATTTCGACAAACACCTAGGTACCACCTCTGGTGCGTGTCCAATGGACACGAAACTTACGAAACCTGACACGACACCATGCAGACACTTAGAGGACCCCTAGGGCTTCCTAATCATGAAAGAAATCAAAGTTTCATGAGGAAAAGAGAAAGTTACCTATGGATGAACTTTCAAAAAAATCCCTTTGTGAGCTCCTCTCTTGATATCCCAATCCAATCAAACAACCTCAAACTGAAATAAACTCAAAATAGCAGCAAGAACAGTAATATTAGGATCCAATGCACTTGTTTGGGAGAAAAAGGATCTAAAATAGATTTCTATGGGTTCTTAAACATGGAGACTCACCTCTTTCTTCTCTTGAAAAAATTCCTAAGAAGAGGCTATCCCTTGATTTTAGGAGGGTATTTATGGGTGGTGATCCCCATAAAGATAAGGTGGCCGGCCATCATTCCTAGGGATTAGGGTTTGGTAAATGCTTCGGGCTTTGGGCCAACTTACAAGCTATGTGTTAAATGATTAATCAAGGCTCTAAATCATAAACCATGACTTATGACTTTCTAATTCCTATTGCGAACTAGAGTCTAATGACCAAACCAATGATTAGGCTAGGTTAGACTAGAGTCATATAACCTAACCAAGTCCATACTAACTAGGGTAGCTCCTAGGTTGGTCTACAAGGGTCAACACTAGTCAAGTCAACCTAGTCCAAACAATTCCAAAATTATTCCTAAAATTCCCATAAATTCAATAAATTCTAATAAATTCAAATTACCCCAAAAATGTCAAAAATACCCTCACATAGAATGTGGCAGTGACAGCCGTATCTTCTGAAAGTACTGAATGCCCGGAGTCCTCGACTGGTATGGCTGTATCTCCCCTTCCTGTGATTGGTGTCACCTTTTCTACTGCCACCATGGCTAGCTGATGGGCATTGTCATGCACTGCCTCATATCATCTGCCTGGCGTCGCTGAGTCTCCATCATCTGCTGCATAAAGGCAAAGAACTGCCCCATATCAACTGTCCCCTGAGGTGGTGGTGGCATCCCTGAACCCCTGGGGTAGTCTTCGGAACCGGTGAGGAGACCCCAAAAGTTGCAGACGGTCCCACCTGAGCTCGAACAAGAGGTGATGTAGTCCCCGGCCCTGCTGAGTCGGGCGAGAAGTGGCAGACCTCTCAGCGGTATCCCTTTGACCAGAGCACTGCGATTGATGTTTCCATCATCTGAAGACAGATCAAAACAAAGAATCAATTACTGAGAAGGAGCGATATAATCAAGGGAGGACAGTTCATTTCAAAAAAAAGGCAATTAGCAGCAAGAATTAGATAGAGTTTTTCTAATGTGATTGAGTACCTTAACTTATATCCGACATCCTACTGTAGGCTATAGCGATACTAGTTCGAGTAATGCTACGAATT
>JANAVB010009598.1:6417015-6542738 GCA_029216955.1 Iris pallida
GTACTGGCCTCTAACCTGATTCACTATCAGTTTTGAGTCACCGTAGGTCTCTAGGTATTCAACACCCAACTGTTTAGCCAGTTGGAGCCTAATGATGAGGGCGTTGTATTCTACCACATTGTTGGAGCATGGTTACATAATGGAATATACCCTATAAATAACTAGGCCCTCGGGGGTTACTAGGACAGCCCTACTCTGATAATTTTGCCATTGGGCCCTGATCTTGAAGCCCCATCGAAGAACATTGCTATATGGGCTCCTCTACGACTATGTTGGATTCTAAGACTTTATCTGGAATATCATCATAGAGTTTCGATATTTTTGGTGCAGGATGTGTCGCCAGGAAATTAGCCAGTGCTTAAGCTTTGATTGCCTTCTATAGGACGAACACCATATCCTATGGTGATAGTAAGGTTGGACATGTGGCTAGCCATGAGTTTAGCGCTCTTGGCTTAGTCATGAGTACTCTAAAGGGATTGACCCGAAAAATATTGTGGATCGTCTACCACGTGACATAGTGGCAGGATTTCTGTATGGCAAACACCAAAGCCAAACATTCCTTCTCAACGGGATTGTACTAGTGCCTGGCGCCGATCATCATCCTATTGAGGTAGTAGATTGCTTGTTCATGGCCTGTATCGCTTCTCTGAGCTAGAAAGATGCTAAAAGAATGGTCCATTGTACGGACATAAAGCAGAAAGGGTCTTCCCACGAGTGGGGCCACAAAAATTGAAGGATTTGTGAGACATTTTTTAATATCGTCGGATGCTTACTGGCACTCCTTGATCCAGACATAAGAAACTCCCTTCTTCATTAGCTTGGTGAAGGGTTGGCATCCGAAAAGATTTTCTATGAATCTACGGATGAACGCCAAACGCCCTTGTTGGCCACGAAGCTCCCTAAGATTCTTCGGTGGATCCATGTCACTGATGACTTTGGTCTTCTCAGGGTCATTGTAAATGCCCTTCTCCGTTACAATAAAACCCAAGAACTTGCTACTGGAAACTCCTAAGAAAGACATGGTTGGGTTCATCTTCAGCTGATGTGTCCGCATCAGATCGAATACAGTCCTTAGGTCCTACAGATGGTTGCCCTTACTCCGACTTTTAATAGTGATGTCATCAATATAACATTCTACTATTTTATGGAGGTGTTTACAGAATATGGTATTAATAGCCCCCTGATATGTCGCACCTGTGTTCTTTAAACCTAAAGGCATTACTGTATAACAGTAGATTTCTTTTGGTGTTCGGAACAATGTGTACTTTTCGTCGTCCAAGAACATTTTGATTCGGCTGTAGCCTGTCCATAAAAGACATACGTTTGAAGCCATATGTGTTGTCGATCATCACATCAGTGATCGGGAGAAAGAATTCATCTTTCAGACAAGTTGAATTGAGGTCTCGGAATATGCAGACCCAAATCTTCCCATTCTTTTTGGTGACAGGGACATTGCTGGCTACCCGTCTGGATGTTGTTCTTCGTGAATGAAACCGCTTGTTATGAGTTTATTCACTTCAATTTTGATGGTATCCATGACATAAGGATAGAAGCTTTGCTGCTGCTATTTGATAGGGTTAGCATTTGCAGGATGCTGAGTTTATGCATTACAACCTGCAGGTCTAATCTCGGAATATCTTTATAACTCCAGGCAAAGATGTCGATAAATACTAGATAAGTTGCACTAAGGATTCATGGTCTTTTCCTGATAGGCTTTACTGATGAAGACAGGTTTGGGCGAAGATTCATCCCCTAAGTCGATTTGTACGGCATCATCTTCTGTGGGAGGTTCTCGTTGCTCGAAATATAACTCCTATTGAGATTCGAGGCATTGAGCCCACGATTCTGCCTCAAGGAACTCCAACGTTTGGTCATCATCCTCGTTAAGAGGGTTTGTTGATGCCATATTGACAGACAATATTTTCCTGAAGACCTGACCGATGTTTATATCGGAGTCCCAGGTAGAGGATTCAGATGAGTGAGAGTGCACCCCAAATTTGGCTTCCAAACTTTCTGGGATTATTGGAGGCATTACATAGCCTGGCCTGTGACGAATGTGATTGTAGTAATCCCGAGGCTTCCCTTTTAGAGCGGAAAGGCGTACAGGTAGGCGTCGACCTTTACCATAATTTAGCCCCCTGTCGCTGTTCACATCGTCTCCTATCTTTTGGATGAGGTGTTTTGCTTGAGGGGTATAGTGATAGATTTGCATCTTGTCGTTATTAGGCTCCGGTTAAACTGGAGATAGGTTTGGTGACGTTCCACCTTATCGAAGATAATAGGCTTCTCCTCTATCTTTCTGGCTGGAACCACAAAACAAGCACATTAGAATGGGAGGACTTGGTTTACAACATTAGCGATTGTTGTTTGTATTTGTAGGGAGCCTGAAGCGTTATCTAAGAAATACATGACATTTCACTGTGCAAGATTAGATAATTCAAAGACAATGCCTCAGTAACAAAATATGGAATTTGGTCACTGGGATTATATCATCCAGTGATGGTACATTAGCATGAGCAGCTACATATTCATCTGATTCACTATCTGCAATTGCTGCAAGTGGAGGCTTAAGAGAGCTTTTTCCCGTAGTTTGACAACTAGAGGTGCCTGGGTCCTGCGACTGGCCAAAACTCTCTTGATGGAGGCCATGGAGCTCTTCTTGGGAGTCTGACCACAAGTGGTTCTTGTGGGTTTCCATGGAGTTTAGCTACGAGAGGTTCTTGAGTCCTCCTTTGGAGTTTGACTACCAGGGGAGTTGATGTGTTGGGAGTGCGTCCCTTAAGGCGAACCCTAACGGGCTCATCAAAAGTTACCTTTGCCTCCGTCTCATCATCGGCGTCAGTGTCTTGTTCCTCCTGATGGGCTGACTGGTAGAGGTATGCATTAGCATAGTAGACCTTGATCCCTATGAAGGGATCAACGTCAGCAAACTCCGACCACACTGCTACTGCCAAGATACTTAATGCACATGTGGAGTGTGGATGGTACTATCATGTATTCTGATCCATGGATGCCCAAGCAAGACGTTATAGGATACATCAATGACATAATATGTCACCTCTATTTGCATATCGCCTATTTGTCACTTAGGGGAAATCTTGCCCAAGGGGCTGCTTCTGTCAGTGTTGAAGCCGCTGATAGTTGTGCTAGAAGCAGACAAATTATGCATCGGTATGCCCAGGGTCCGGAGCAGACTCCGGAGGATGATGCTGAGAGAAGATTTTGGATCGATGTGCATCTGATCCACTTTGAGGGCACCAATATACCCTGTACAGTACAAAGGTCTATTGTTCCTATTGTTCTTCAACACCATGTCTTGCTGAGAGCAAGTGATGTTTAGGATCATTTTAACTACACTGGTAATGTGGGCAGGCTACTGGTCTTCTTCAGGCTGCTGGATCTGACTAAGGAATGAGTCAGCATGTTGCAACGCCTCGCTCACAGTATCCATGGTCTCTTTGGAGAGACGAAGAAGTACGAAGAGTGACAACCTCGCCGGTGTAAACCCCTCTAAATAATATAAAGTAATATTAGGTTTTATAAATTATTTTTGAGAAGTAATAGGTAATTATTTATGGGTCATATTTTATTATTTGACATATATACCCTTTCCTGTAGCTTGGCTATAACTAGCACAACACTAGTTAGTTTCACCCAACAAATTTGCATTCATGACCTAGACACGACCCTCTTCACTTATGATATTCATGTCCCATGTAGATATGTCTCCATGTGCTTTATTTTTTTAGCACAATATGCGTATACAAAAATCGTAGTTCAAATAGGCCAAATATTTGTGTCTATTCCAATTCAAATTGAAGACACAATTATAACTTGAATCCTTCGACCCATAGGTTGATACAAATCTGCACTAAACCTACTAAGTATAGGACACATGTGTCCTACTAAATTGGACTCCTACACACTCCCTACATGCCAAAGAATGTTAAGATATTTTTCTAGAGGAAGTGTCCAACAACTAAACTTTGCACCCACCTAGTGAGAGATTTTAGACAAACCTAGACCTAGTTTAGACTCAAACTCAAGACCAATGACCCTGGTACTTGACCCTAACCTATAGGGGTCTATTAAGTCTTAAACCATGTGGTCTTGAACCCATTTTTGGGTCACAAACATTAGTGGACAGAAACTATTACCCATGTGGCTGAATCTAGTGTACACTCGCGGTTTGGGGTGGAATTTCACCACTTCATGTGGTGGACAACTCCCTTAACCCCACCCCTCCTATTCCCTAGGATGACATGGCTTATTCCCCTTCATTTCCTCCTCTATTGTAGCCATAACCTAAAATCCAAACCAATCTACACTCCCATCTCCTCCTTTCACTCCATACTATCAATTATGGAATAATTTTTCTTGGGCTATTCTTGGCTGTCAGCATGATTTTCATCCAAGAAACAAAGGTATGACCCTCCCCTAACCCAATACTACATTCTCCTACAATTTTAGCCCTTAATTCTTCCATTTCCATACTCATTCCCCCCTCACAAACTCAAACTTCACAAAATTTTAGCAGTCTGAATTCAATGCTGTGAGGACTTGTGAGATGCGTATCATCCAAATATTGAGGTAATACCCCACAAATTCTTTTATATTCAGTTTATAGTTAATTTCCTCAGTTCCATATATATATATATATATATATATATATATATATATATATATATATATATATATATATATATATATATATATATATATATATCTTGGGGTGTTCGCAGAGTTTTACCATCTCGAAGGCCGTTACAATTTGGTGCGACGCTGCTGAATGTAGCGCGTCCCTCGGCTAAAACACAACCCAAAAAGAGGTATTTTCCTTTGTTACCTATCAGTTTTATTAATCAAAACTTAGGGAACAACATGTTAGTTTATCCCCCTAGGTAGAAACCATATGTTAGCATGTTAAAATGGCATTTTAATTGGACAAATGCACACATTTTCATAAATTCCAGAATTAGTTTTTTTACATTTGTGAACCATATTGCACATCTTTTTTTATCATTTTGTTCATAAAAGCCACATGCAATGAGACCTATATATGTCCCCTTTGTTTTTCTAAATTTTCACTATATGGTGTTTTGGACAATATTGACTTTTATGTCACGTTTTAACACCTTACTCACTAATTCCAGAATCAGTCTTTTACAGTTGTGAACCTTATTACACACCCTTTTTGTATCATATTTTCATAAAACCCACATGAAATGAGACCTATATATGTCTCATTTGTTGCCCTAAATTTTCATTAGTTAGTGTTTTGGAAAATATTGATGATAATGCCACTTTTTGACAGCATGTTCACTAAATTTAGAACTGACACCTTGGGTTTGCACGCGACATTTTATGTGCAAATTTTGGTTCTTGAATAAACCTAGATGATCCTTACCCTAACACGAACACCTTTGAGACCATATAAGTTTCCTTTGGGCTTTCCTTAATTGTATAGGTTTTAAACTATGATTTACGGTACCGAGATGTCAAATTCAGACTGACAAACTAGGTTGAAACCATGTTTAGCATAACATTTATTAATGTTAATGTATTCAAACTTTAGGCAAGTATTTAGCCTCCAAATCCTTTATAGGAAACCTATCTTTATAATATAGGGAATGTCCTAGAATATTCGCACTTGACACATTGGTTCGACTTGTAGGTTCGGACTAGAGTTGGACTTTTTAAATCATAGGAAATATGTCGCACCTTTGTGTTTGTGTAATTGATATTTGGAGATCATAGGTAACCGTTAGAGGTTGTTAAATTTTTTGACTAATGGGTTGGTGAGCTATAGGGATGCCCGCACGAAGGATACTTCTGTCAAAGGATAATTTGCAGCCGAAGTTAACCATTAGTCTAAACTAGTTCATGTCGATGCCCTAATTTTCATAATCTATTTATGTATTTATCATTAATGTTATTATTAATATGTAGCAACTCTAGATTAGATGTTGATGCAGAATTAAACCAAGGAAAAGTCAGTTGCGAAGATGGAAGTTTCATTATTAATATGTAGCAACTCTAGATTAGGTGTTGATGCAAAATTGTACCTTGCCTTGTTTGCTATTTATAGTCTCATTGTTACTGTTATATTCATCTATTACATTTAAAGTATAATATATGCGTCTGAGAATGTGACTCGAGTGCAGTCGGCAAATGCGTCGATGTATTTGTCTTGTGCTTCGACCTAAAATCTAGTAGACGTACCTTAATTGTGGTGTTACCTTTGTAACTCCTATGGACGTGACACTTACCATTACACGACATTGAGAGAGAAAGAGAGAGAGAGAGAGTTCATGTACTGACACGCACTCGATTAGCTACCGGTGCTAGAAGCTCATGCGTCGATTCCTTCATAGTAGGTTTAGTACTAGCTAGTTAGAGGCTTAGCTCAGATATAGGATGTCTGAGTTGTGGATACGACTTGTTCATTCTCATGGGGCGGAGAAGACAACTAGTAGGCATATGGGACAAACATTTGAGTTTCGTAGTTTCAGAGGAAGCTACGGGGTTTATGAGCTTCTATTATCCGGTTTGGGCATTCCAGTTACCCGGTAATGGGCATTCACGTTACTCGGTTTGGGACTATATGCTTGGCATATATTTCTGACGTTCCTGTGCAGCTTTCGGTCAAAAACTCCCCTTCACCTCCCCATACGCACCAAGGTTGTCTTCAAATACATTCACATAGATGGCTAGAACACCTTTACATTAATTCAGCATTACATTATGGCATGAACTTTTCTATCTTGTTACATCCCTCTGGGGACTTTGTCTTTCTTCCAAATCCTGACGAGCATCTCTACCCAACTATATACGGATCGGGACTTGAGTCTGGATTTGTGCTAGAGGAGAAGCTTGAGATGTTACCTTCGGAGTTCCCTTGATCGTGGCATACTTGCTATAGAGTGGGGATTCATAGTCATTGAGTAGTTCTTTCTTTCCGCTATCTTTATTTCCAGATATTTCTTTATGTATTTCAGTGTTGTACCATAGGTTTATTCCCACCAATCTCTGTTCATTTTCTGTTCTGTACTTTGGAATACTTGAATGTACATATTTTTCCTTTCCTTAGTTTGTTGTGGATGAGATTAGATGACATGTTATACCTGTGTTGTGGTTTAACTTAGTATATTTACGGCGTAGTACTTTCTAAATAGACCCATTAAATTGGGTTGTTTATATGGATTGTATAGCTGGCCATTGATACATGTCTTGTCATATCTATTTTGAGATTGGGGCATGATAGCTGTAGTGTTGGCAAGCTGTGCCAATATGTCAAAGTTGTATGGCTTGATTAACTCTAATGGAGAATCTTTCTTTAGTGGTTTATTGAAGCTAGTCTCCTTCTGTTTTTATTTATCCATCACAGGAGGCTGAGACGGACTTGCTTCAGGAATAGCTGGTATAGTAGGCATAGTGGGTGGAGATGTATCTTCCTCTAGAGCTGGATTTCCCTCTTGTTGGTAGGGCAGACCTGACTGGGTCTTGCTTACCAGTGCTTCATCGATCGGGGCTGAGACAGTACGACACGACATGGACTTCTTTCCCTTGGCGGGATGCGTCGTCGACTGTATCAAGTCTTGAGCAAGATCGGGGTGGACCCACATAACTTCGTATCACGGCATTGTAAGTGGAAGCAACCCCTTGGCGTTGTTGCAGGCTAGTAGGAGGTTAACAACCTCCATCGTTACCTTGGAGATCGGGGTGATGCTATCCTGGGCCTCTGTTGCCGGATGTCACCAAATTGGAGGGTCACCATATTTGTGGTAACCGTCTTGTCCTTATAGTTGAGTGAGAGGACCTTGGCGTCAATCAGCTGTTGTATCTGCTTCTTCAATACGTAACAGTCGCACGTTGGATGGTGGACATATCGGTGATAGTGATAGTACTTAGGATTGTCCACCTCGTCAGGACGTTTCGGGGAAGGAAGCTGGAGCTTATCGCCCTTCATCAGCACATTGAAGAGCTCCAGCACGTCGTCATCTTTGGTATTATACGTCAAGTACGAATACGTATATACAAAGTATTTTAATTATTTTATACAACTGTTTTATTATTGGATTTTTTAAAATATAGAAATAACTATTTGTTTCGATATAATATAAGGTAAATATTTTCTTTGTTCGAGTATAAATATGTCATCTCGAATTTGCCAAACTTATTTTTATTATTATAGAAATGTATTTTATTTGATATGCAAGTATATGTACTAATTTCGAAAGTAAAATTTATGTAAATAATTTATATTATTTGCATGCGATGTACATAAAAATAAATTCATGTATATTTTGCAAAACTTTGGTTTTAGAAAAAAAATATTTAGAATTATTTTAAAGTATTTTAAATTAATTGGAATTATTTTTAATTTATAAAAAGATACTTTAAATTTATTTGTTGTAATCTAATTTGGGAGCAGCTTTCATTGGATTAAATTTTAAATAGTTTTAAATTAAAGATAAGATTTATCTAGTTTTATATTTGGATTAGATTTTATTGAAATGGTTTTAAATAGGTTTAAATTAATATGAGATTTATCAAGTGGGATTTAAATCGTTTCTAATACTTATCTAATTAGGATTCTGCTACCCTATTTATAGGGAAGCCTTTCCATTGTTTTTCTCCATAAATTTTTCTACCACCATTATGTGTGCACCGTGTCGGTATCCACCCTCTTCGTGTCAGCCAATGTTGGCCTCGGGTCTGACCTCAGGTGTCTTTCTACTATCACAATTTCTCTCTTTTTCGTCCAAAATATCTAAAATTTGTCATAAAAATCAGCCTTAACTTTGGCAACTGTAAAGAGCCATAACTCCCAACTTTGGACACCATTTTACCTCCAATTTTTTTGTTTGAACCATATTGACGATACCTTCGATAATCTATAATTTATTTTAGAAAATTCTTAAGGTATTTTTTAGTAAAATTATATGAGTGCTAGTTGTCCAAAAATTGACGCATGGTACTATTTTGAGATTTTGGGAGATTCCGAACTCGGTTTGCGAACCGTTTGATGTTTCAAAAAGCTGACATGATGATCTATAGCATGCAATTTTTTTCAGAAATTATTTTTAAAATTTAAAATTTTATTTTGTTCTAATGTGTATTTCTATTATTTTATTATATTTAAAATAAGCTTTTGACCTAAAAATATTACTGTATTTTTTTCTTCCTAATTAAATTATTTTTTTTATCTAAAAATGATATTCCTAGATTTTCAAAGTATTTTTCTAAAGTTATTTTAACTAATAAAAAGAAAACTAAAACTTATTTCAAGTATGTATTTATCTAAATATTTTGGGGCAGTAAAATAGAGTTTTCAAGTATTGTAAATATTTTTAAAAAAATAGTATATGTATTACTTACACCATCTCATCGATTATCAATTCTTAACCATGACTAATCATATTTCCTATTCTCTTTTGAAAATGGACTTTCTTATGTCGACCCTAGCTAATTTGACTATTCCAGACTCGATGGAATAGTCTATCCCATCATCGGATGCTATTTTGTGAAGTAACACCAAAATCAAATTCCATTCTATCATGATCATCGCACCACACTAGACGTCACTATCAGGCAATATACCTTGACTTCTTATGTCTATTTACTTTAGCTCACATATTGCATGCATTTATTTATTAGTTATTTTATGCAAAATAAATTGTGCTACATTGTCATATTGAGATGCAGTTTTACTATCTAGTTCTATTTTCTGTTACTTAACTATATTTATGCATTAGATTTAAGAGACCACCCCTCTTTGTGTTGCATTCATTGGCTTTGACATATTTGTACCATGAAGTCGCGAGTCGTATATTAATCTCGGACCTGTGCAGCTGGCTGGCCACCGGTACGTATAGCCATACGATAGGATTTAACCGCTAATAGTATGTTGCATGATTAGTTTGACTTAGCAGTTAATAGAGGTTATACATGCAGTGGATACAACATAGATAGGCATGGGATAGGAAGGACATTTTCTTAGCGTAGAGGTTACCATGCATATTATATTTTGTGACCATACACTCCACCGAAGATGCGGGTTGACGACCCCCTTGACTGCTACTAACAGCTACTGATGTACTGTGAAGCGTTTGTTTGCCATTGATTATCAAAGAACAGAACAATTTTATAGGAGGACTGAACTTTAATTCATAATTACAAACTTGCTCGTACAAAGAGAGCCTAGGAACAAAACCTAGGAAAAGCAATCTAAGTACAATTGTTTAATTTGGATTCTGGGGGATGACGGTAGAGGCTCGGAAAAGTGCTATCAACTCTGTCTTACTCCTTGGACGATCGAACGCAACCTCGGCTCCAGCGAAGAAATGGTCTCTCTCTGCTCGGATCTGTCTCTGTGTTGCTCTTTGTGCCTCTGTGTGTGTGCAAAGAAATAATCCCATGCTATTTATAGGAAATTGTGATGAGTGGGGTGTACAGCCACGTAGCCACATCCTTGTAACTGCGCCTTGAGAAGTGGACGGTTGGGAATTGGTTAAGATTAATCTTTATCTGTTTGTTGCAATAAATCTGGACTGTTATGTTGGTTAAAATAAATCTGAACTGCTATGATCTGTTGGTTGCAATAAATCTGAGTTGTTAAAACTTAGTCAACTTTTGCCACATGTCCCAACTGCCACTTGGTTGCGAGCCGCATGAAAGACTGTCCCCCAGTCTGAGCCGCATGAGGGTGGTCTCATAACCGAGCCACATAAGGGTGGCCTCATAATCGAGCCGCATGAGGGTGGCCTCATAACCGAGCCGCATGAGGGTGGCTTCATAACCGAGCCGCATGAGGGTGGCCTCACAACCGAGCCGCATGAGGGTGGCCTCATAACCGAGCCGCATGAGGGTGGCCTCATAACCGAGCCGCATGAGGGTCACACAGGCGATCCGCTTAGAGAACTTTCTTTAGACTTTGTGAACTGTGTCCGATATGATGAAGATTCTCTCTTTTTTATGAGCATGTCGCATCTCTTCTTTATGTCAGAGCCATCATGTCAGAGCTGTCACTTTGTGTCAGAGCATTAATGGCCAGCTGCACGGAGTAATTATAGCCAGCTGTATGGGCCTATTTCGAACCGCATAAGGCCACGTAGCTTTTTCTGAGCCGCATGAAACTATCTGAGCCGCATGAAGCTCTCAGGGATTTTTGAGCCGCATGAAACCCCCCCAGTTCTGAGCCGCATGGAGTTTCTGGGCCGCATAAGAATTTATTATTACTTTTTCCATGCTTCTACAACGTTATGCTCTTACTGTTACTGACAGCCACTGTCATTTCGCTAAACGTTATGCTCTTAGGCCCCTGGTGCCCAAGTCAGGACTATGTCGATTTTATTTTAGCCAGAGAGCCCATGCGTTGGAGGTTTGTTCTTAAATTGCATTCACATAGAATAGTTAGACGACCTTATCCGTTAGATATCGGTACTTTTGGTTGTGTACTTATACCTGATCGCGGCTTGGAATAGTATTTGTTGTGAACTAGTGTGTCACACCTTGTCCTTGTTTGGTTGTAGGTGGTTCACTACTTCGATGTTAAATACTGAACCTTGTTGTGGTCCAGATACTATATTAGATTTGTAGCATAGAAATATACTTCATCATGGATTAAGGTGCCATCTCCTATCCTTATTTGGTTGGGGTGGTCGTACGCAAATTCAAGGGTGGAGTATTGGACCATGTTATGATCTGATTAGCTTATTGTTGAGCAGTTTATATTCAATTATATGACATATTTTTATGTATCTTGTTACGTCCCTCTAAGGACCTAGTGATCTCTCTAGGTGTGTGCATTTTCTTGAATTTCTGTAGGAGTTCCAGCCAAGATCGTGAGTATCCATCCTATCGAAGATGATATATTTTTGGATTATCCCTTGCTGCTCGCATTCTTATTTCGCTATTTCCATCTTTTTAGTTTCATGTTGGTAGTGGATTTGTCTCCATCCAGCAACATGTAAAATGACATTTCATATTTTATAAGAAGTTTTATTCTTTTATTTTGTGGATGAGATTAGTTTGTTATGATTATACTGTATTTACAGCTTACGTATATTTATTATACGGCTGTCATGTTTACGTACCTAGTCCTTTGTATATTGGGACTGGGGTGTTATATATTTTTATGGTGGTCGGTACAGGTCAACGAATAAATTATTTGGTTATATAACTATACCAAGCAAGCCTGCATATAGGATTAGAGTCTAGGATCTCATCCACATTTCCTTTCTTGAATCTATTTTTGAACTCTCATTTTAACAGCCTTGATTTGCATCTTGCTTGATTCCTTTTTCTACCGTGAATCTTATTTCTCGTGCTTAATAGCGGTTAGGAAGATGACTCGTACTAGGTATATATATTCCATTGTTTAATCACACTATTAGCTAAACTCTTGTAAGTTGGATAGTATGCCTCACAACCTAGCATCTCATTGTCCTTACGACCTATTAATGAGGTATAATTGAATGGCACTGATAGGTTTACCTAGACTACAGAGTTTAGAGGTCCCTAACCCATTTGGTCGACTAAGGCCTTAGACAAGAAGATAGTAGGACAACTGTAGAGGCACAAACACCATACGAGCACTACAAGAAAAGTGACTTTTTACGACGTTGAAATTAAGACATGCCTAAATAGTATGCCATAAATAATTAACTTACGACATACATTTAACTGCATGTCGTAAAAAGATTCAGAATATAACAATTAGGTCTATTTATGGCGCACATTGCAACGCCATATATGACCATACCAAAATAAAAGCGCCCAAATGTGTTAAACCCGGAAAAAGAACCGCCCCCAAAAATTTCATTTTCATTTGCCCGCGGCTATTTCCCTCTCACGCTACTGTAAAGGAGAGGTTTTCTCTCCCTCTTGCTTCTCACAGGTTCTCCCTCTCGCTTCTCTTTCTCTCTTGCTTCTCACGGGTTTTCTCTTTCTTGCTTCTCTCTCTCTCTCTCTCTCTACTCTCAGGCCACAGGCATCGCCCTTAGTTTTCTTCCTTTTATTTTAATTTTTCTTCTTTTCTTTTTGTTTCCCCCAATTTCCCCTGTTTATTTAGGGTTTTCATTTTTTTAATTAGGCGGATCTGATTTTTAGAGCATACATATTTATTTTGTTTTTGCATGTACCAATTTCAGGAAACCAACAAGACCGACGACTGCCACTCGACTCTGACGACTACAACTGACTCCGACGGTTGCCAATCGACCCCGGTTGTAGGTACGATTTTATTGTTCCCCAAAATTTCCTTAAGAAATTTGATTTTCATCGATATTAGTTTTAGTTCGATTTAATTTAAGACTCCAACTGTATTTTCCTACACTTGATCCAAATATTGGAGCTTGAATCAAAGTATTTGGATAATTTAGTCTTTATTTGTTCATCAAATATTGTTATTATAGAACAATAATATGCTTCTTTGTAGATACAAATATTGGAGGATGAACCTAATTGTGTAGTCAGGGCATTGGATTATACTCCATTTTTTGTATTTAATTAAAAAATTAGGATATGAAATTGGTTTTTTAGGAGCATCCATTTTGCTTCACGTAATTGTACACTAATTTGCTTCTACTAATTTAGTGGAATATAGAAAAGGAATGTGCACAGATTAGGATTTTGCCTTAATTTAGTCATTGGAATATGGATCTAGATCACCAAATTCCCTTCGTAAGCCTTTGGTTATAAAATCGAGGAAAGAAGACTTGTATATTAGTATTATAGCTACTTTACAAAATTGTTGCTATTTTGTTCCTTTACTAGCAAGATTTTGGATTTGTTTGCTCTTTCACAAATGGATTAGGTGTAGCTCCAAATTTTATATAATGTTTCCTCTTTGGACTCTCTGATTTCGGATATTAATATTACATTTCTATTGAGTGTGAGAGAAATGCTCCTTTGTTGCATGTGGCTCCTTTGTTGCATGAGCTTAAAGTGGTCAAAAGAAAAGGGAGGTCACCTATTGTCACCTTATAGGTTTTATGCAAAGCCCTCTCTTGCTCATTGCTAACTTGGAAGAGATTTGGCACCGGCGCATTTGATTTTAATTTGAGATATAAGTTTTTGGATTAATTTTATTTTCATTGATGTTAGTTTTAGTTTGATTTAATTTGAGACTCTAACTGCAGTTTTCGTACGCTTGATCCAAATATTGGATGTTGATTGAAGTATTTGGATAATTTAGGCTTTATTTGTTCATCAATGTCACTAGTATAGAATAGTTATATGGTTATATGTAAATACAGTAGCACAAAGTTGGGATTTTATCCTCATATTGTACCTAATTACTTATCGTCGTCGGTGTCAATGAACCTCTGCTTGTCAATTTTAGTAAAAGCTAATTCTATCAATTTGACTTGTGATACTATCAGTTTCTATAAATAATAAAGAGACACAAAAAATTCACTAACAAGTCAAAACTAATATGGTGCTTGTTTTAACTATCAGATTTTAGTTCTGATACTATCTGTTTTTACTTCTGATACAAACAAGTCAAAACTCACTTGTTAGTCAAAATAATAAGGTGCTATTCATATTACTAAAACCTGATAGTATCATTTGTATAGAAATTTGCACCATATATATAAATTGTAAAGAAACTTGAAAAGCTCACCAACAAGTCAAAAATACAGAAGCAACAACAATGTACGATGCTATTCCAATAAGAGAAGTATCAAGAGCACTATTAAAAGATGCAAAACTGTCTCCTCTGAGCCTGTTTAGCGCGACCTACGAATTAGATAATTTGTCAACATATGTAAGCTTGAAGAACTACACAACCCAATGATCATTACCAAATGCAAGCTTAGAGTTGAACTACATCTGTAGTAGTCTCTAGACTAGTAGTAGATCATACATTGTAAAAAATATTAGTCTAATACCTCCATGGCACTAAGAACTCCAGATAATAAAGAATATGAGAAGAAAGCATCTAAAATTCATCTACAGTATGGCTTTCAATGGTCGACTAATGGTATTTAGCATGCATTGTTTTGCCTTAGTAGAAGATGACCATGCAGACCTTGAACTTCTATCCCATTTTCTTTCTCTATTTAAAACTTTCTACATTGTGGCTAGTAGAGTTGAGTTTATTCATGATACAGTCTTACATTTTGCTCTCTTGCATATATGCCATTGTAATAACATTATGAAGAATTTCACATGCACACACACACATTCACACTAAATTACTCTTCAACAAGTTTCTATTTTTATTGTTTGTGTTGTGCTCAGATATGCTACATTGGCACCCCTTTATTATCGTAGAGCAGTTGTTGCAGTCGTGGTGTATGACATAACAAGTCCAGATTCATTTCATAAATCATAGTACTTGGTTAAGGTATCCTCTACCTTGTACCTTTGAGTTGATATTTCTAAAATTGACATTCCTTTCTATTGAATTTCCATTCTATGTTGTGCGTAATTTTAATGCAGGAGTTGATAGTGTTTATTCACTTATAATGCATAATCAAATTTTTGTTAGTGAGGTTTTTAGTAAAGGAATCTAACTGCTGTCTTAGTGGAGAAGACTTGTCCCCTGGAATATACAACATACCACGCATCTTATACTCTCCTTTCATCTTGTATATGCAAAGGGTCACTATGTCGACTATGGAGATAGAGAAGTCATGTTGCACTCGGGCCCTATCTACAATTTTGTTATCCAACATGTCAATCCTTAATAGGCCAAATGTTGATATTCTTGGACATCTAAGAGTCTTATGTAGGTTTCTCAAGACTTTTGTCGTAATGGAAAGAACTTTGTTATTTCTCATTTAACTAACTTTGGGTTTCTAATTTGTCCATTTTGGGCATTACCCAAAAGAAAAAGAAGATTATTAATAGGCTTTCTAGTCTAGCAGGTAAGTTCATTTTTGCAAACTTGCAATTGTCAAGTCTCTTAACTTGTTCAAACTCAAAGGTGAAGATCCTTTCTATTCGAAGTTAATGTGTGAGAGAGGATTCAAACTCAAGACCAACAAAAATTAACTTGCTCAGCAACTTACCTAGTGTTTAATAATGTTCATAACAAGGGGCCAACTATATATATAAGTTTTGGGAAGTATTTTTAAAATACTATTTCTGCTCGAAAATTCAGTTGGGACAACCACCACTCCTCTAAATGTAGATCCGCCTCTGCTTGCTCGACATGCATAAGGCATGTATCCTAGATGCATGCATTATGGTTTCTTTAGTATTCGCTACACTGCATCCTAGAGGTCTGACATTGCTTACACTATTGTTATAAATTAGATAGTACCATGTATTTATGCTATTATCTCAAATGTATTCATGGTTGACAATGTCTGCTCTTCACTTGTGTGCATGTCTTGGAATGCGTTTCCATTTTCCTATTTGGCTTTTCTAAGACGCTGCATGCATGTTTGATAGCATACATGTCTATCTTGAAATTAATTTGAGCTATGTAGTTGAACAAGGAAAGTTGCCAATCATCCAAGTAAATTTGTAATATTCATGAAGATTGCAGATCTAACATTCTTTCCCTCTTTTCTTGTTGTTCAGTGAATATATGCTCATCTCTGGTAGGTCCACAGATATCTTTAAGGTTACCAATCAGGTAGTTATATAAGACTTTAATGATTGATATTATTGGTATTAGACCGGACACCAGAGAGTACTATGCTGATTTTTTTTAATTATCCTTGTTTTGTCATGATTGCCCCTAACTACATGCTAAATGATATAGTGAGGTGCTAACAGTCAAAAGGATTACCTTTCCATTTAATTTTGGGTATAAAGTTTTGGAGTTGTTAATCTAGTAGATCACTACATTGCTCTTAAATTAGTAGGCAAATTCGTGCAATCATTTGGATTATTCATTTTCCTCTTAGAATTTACTTCTTGATCAGTAACCAACCGCATCCTATGTTCCCTCTATACTTAAATCTTAGTTCTAGTATCCTTATATATGGGCTAATTTGCACTTAAAAGTACTTTCAGCTCTCACACCTCTGTAGCTTGCTGTCATGCACTTGATTTGTATTTGCAATTTGCTACCATGGACTTAGGAACGCCTCACAGTTAACTACCCTCTGTTAATATCTTCTCACACTTACGGCACATGCCTACTTTTGGACTTTTTTGTCTCTAAACAAAAAAAGTGTAACAAGGGCATAAGAGTAGTAAAATACAGAGTGCAAACTGCAAAAATATGTAAGTTTAAGGTACCCAAGATTAGATTAACCTTGAATATGATGACAGTACAAAATTTATTCTTTGCATTAAGTTTTAGTATTATTCATTTACTCAATTCTTGCTAGGGTGACAACGGCGAAGGCAGGACCAGCAGTTCAGGTATGGGAGAAGTGGTCGACGGATGGCACAAAAAGGCAAATTTCCTTTTTGTTTATGCTCACGGCTATTTGCTTATGTTTCTTTCCTCATCTTTTACCCCAATTTGATGTGCTGTGAGAAGGCCTTCAGCGAATTTCAAGGTAAATATGTATGATTTCAATTTCTAGATATCTATATATTTGTAGTACTAACATGAAGACACAAAATATTGAGTTAAAGATATATTTTTATCAGTAGCATTACCGAAACATTGATAATTATGCTCTGTGTATAACTATATAAGATACTGATATTAAAGATACAAGGTATTTAAGATGAATTCAAGGTCAAGCCAGTTCAGTTAGGTGGGATCGTTGCTACATTCTACCTTTCAGTCGAGGTTTTGCTGATGGTTTTAGTTATGGAAAGTCATACTTGAATCTTCTCAGGGAGACACTTTGATGTATACTTCTACTCTTCTACAATTCCTTTTCAGGTATTTGACCTTTCTTCCGTCCCTTTTTAATATTGCTTAGCCAGCTAGAGTAGCTTGAAATCAGAATTTGAAGGGATTGCTTCTATTAGCACAATCATGAGTGTGATGGGGATTGATCTTAATACATTACGTTCAGAACCTTTGTTTCGAAGGATTAGTCCCTGCTTTGTAGATATTATGAAATATTGGTGTTGCTCGTATCAGACCATTTCAATGTTTTCCTGCTCTAAGGGCATTTTTTCCTTTCCAGGAATCCCACACCAGGGGGCTATTCTTCAAAGGCAGTCCATCCTATTGCTATTGTCGAAGTGATGCAGATAGAACAAATGATAAAATCAGACTTTTTGAGTAATGATTTACCACTTTCAGAGCTTGTGATCAATGTTTTTGACCTTCCATTTCACTTTCCATTTTAGTACCTTCTACTGTGCACTTATTTTTTGTTTTTGCCTCTTTTAGACAGCCATTTATTCAAAATCTTGCGTTGTTCTTCATTTTATTTTACAAGGTAAGTTTTCCTATTTCCTAGTTCCATATACAAATACATGTACATGATATGCTATATCATACTATACAATTTAGGTAATTAGAAATGGCAGATGGTTGATATCTCGTTAATATGAAAATTTACTGGAAACTACTATGTAGCTTGTATTATACAAAACACAATCTAACTAAATTAACAAATAAGGCGATGGTTAGACTATTATTCTCCAGACATTCATAGATTAGCATCCGACTATTTCCTTCAACACAACATCCGATAATTTGAACAAGGTTAGGATGCCTAACATTGGATATTGTATTGATCTCAGTTAGAAACTCTTTTATTCCTTGTTTTGATTCAGTAGAGAGTGATTTTATAGCAACAAGGGTTCCATCCCTCAGTGTTCCCTGCATATGCAACAGCAAAGATAGCTAACAAGTCAAAGATTGATGAAGGAAATCACGGTAGAATTGGGACAAAATGAAACTGAACTGCTACCAAAAAATGGAGTGTTTCTTTGGATTTATGACATCTTTTTAACTGATCCAAATACTGCATTTGATAGCAGAGTGTTACCATGGGATGTGTGGTTTTTTTTTTGTAGAATAGTAGTTGGCAATTAATACTGCAGCAGCAACATCCGATTGTAGCAACATGTGATTGCGGCAACAAGTAAATACATTAGCATTTGGCATTAGCCTTAGGCAATAGCAGGCAGCTACATCATTAATGCAGCAGCAAAAATGATATAAACTGTAGTCTTCAAGAGTATGTATCAGTGTGTGGATTTCTCAACCTTGCGAGTCTCAAAAGATTTTTAGGGTTTCCTCGAATTTTCTGGCTTTAAGTATGACATTCAAGTCTTCAATATGCATAGAAGTTTCAGATTTTCTGGCAACTGCATCATTATTATTTTAGATTCTATGTAAGGTCAAAATTTTAGATTCTAGGCTTACTGTTAATGAAGAGATTGAGCCTGGAGCCATATTTTATTGTTCTCCGCATCATGTATATTGTTTGTTATCCATTCATTTTGATATTATATTGACGTGAAATTTGTTATTGTACATGTAGGTTATATAAGGGATGCTACTTTTTCCTGGAGGTTGTGGACTTGGACACTTTTGATGTAGTGGGGATTGAAGAAGACTCAAGTATACGCTGCTTCTTGACTGTGAATGGAATTGAGGAATTAATGTAATTTGTATAAGCCTAGGATATTACTAAGTATATTACTACATTTTTGTGACATTTTAGTTGGTGATTTAGAATTCACATGATTTGACATTATTATGGTTTTCATGAAATTTAATACCTATAACAATTGTTGCGTACACTATAAAGTGACTTTGGATTTGGATGATTGATACTATTGTTTCAATGAAAGTTGTTACTCTTAATAATTGTTGTGTATATTATGATTTGTGATTGAATGTTAAAAAGTGAAATTGATTATATAAAAAGCATGACTTTTTTTTAAAAAAAATTGAAGAGAAATTAAGGCGTGCAAAATATGTCCTAATTGATGTGAATATGATACTTTTTACGACATACAATGAATGTCATAATTGACTAATGAAGACATGCAAAGGAATGTCGTAAAATCTTATTAACGACGTACATTTGAATGTCGTGATTGTTCATTAACGACGTGTATGTGTATGTCGTGAATGTGTACTAACGGCAAACTAATATACGCCATAATTACCTTTTTACGACACACAATTAATGTCGTGAATGCGTATAGACGACGTACAAATTGAGTTTAGACGACATGCAAATTAAGTCGTCTAAACTACCATCTTTTTACGGCATGGGCTAATATGGCGTTAGCATGTGCGCCGTCTAAAGTGTTTTACGGCGCACATTGTGCATCGTGAAAACACATTTTTCCTGTAGTGGAGTTTTAGATTTTTGAGGAACATGAACTATTCCTACTTTTTTATCATAATCTCTCATACTTATATTTTTGACTATCTTGACTGATGCTGCTATTATAGCCTAGTTTTGCAAGCTTATTTCTTTTATTGAACTTGTTTAGGACATATGTTTTAATAGGTGCACCCACTAACATATTGTCTATTTAGAATCAGTGTATTATGGTTTGATCAACCTTAGTTCACTTGGTTCGCTCTTCGTATGATTATTCTACGTGGATTGAGATATAGCTGACTTAGCTTATTAGACAAATATACTTACCCTCTAGGATCTTATCCACGACTACCTTGACAACTCTTTTTTGAACTATTCAATCGCCTTTTAACCCCGTATTTGTATTCGAACATATCTTCCTTGAAATCTTTATTCATTTTCATCTTCACATATTTCGGGAAAACAAACGCTCATAGACACAGAGTATCCCCCTTAGTTTGCCATACCACATATGGCCATGATAGTTATCTATACACAAGCATAGTTGGTCATCGACCAAGCCATGTGTCTACATCATCATTTTGACTTACTCATCCTTTTCCTCAACTATAGATCTATTATCGTGACTTTCTAATCATTTGAAACTTAAGAATGATTAGAATCATTCTCTTGATCGTATCCGAATCTAGGAGACTAATTTTCTCTCAAGGAACCACATCTCATAAATCTCTACTTATTCTCATCTTGATCTACTTAACCTTTATTCTTTTTATTTTCGTGCGTTAACTAGCAGCTCTCATTCATTGCCCAATCCATATCACGACCTTTGAACCTAACCATAGTTTCCTCCCAATTGAATTGTTTCCCTCCTTGAGGATTTTTTTTATTTAACTACTCCGTAATTCATGCAAAAGTTGTTCTTATTTTTCTTGAGTGAAGAAAGAGATCGGATCATGACACCCTTCAGTTAGCACGAGGCTAGATTAGAACACCCTATAGACGATATTTGGATAAGATAATTATGTAATTATGAAGCATGTAAATAGTGTGGTATATTGAATTTTGTGGAAGACACTAGTAGATGAAATAATTAAGGAGAACTTTCATGTGATATTTTTTATGATATTAGTTTTCGAGGTTAATTAATTATCGAAGATGGAAATTTTAAAATCCTTGATGCTTTAAGGATTCAAATTCTATGAGGGTTATAAATATGAATATCATGATTAAGATGAGTTTGATTTTTTACTTTCGACTAAATCGATTGGAAGAAATTTTAATTTTTGAAGGAATTGACTGTAAAGATTTTATGAGTTAATTTTTAAGGATATATAACAAATTGAAGCAAAATAGAAGAAAATGTGTTTCAAGTATTTTAAATTTTGTGGAATATGGAATTTAAGGAGAAATCAAAAATTTGAAAAGTGATTATTGTTGAGATGATATCTACGATTCAAAGATTATGACGATATTAAACACGACTTAAATATTTGAGTTATTGATCTTAAATTTGGGTTCGAGTAAGTTATTAACTATTTTTGAGATTCCGAATTTCTAGGATTAATAGTAGAATGATCGAATTAGACACAGATGGGTTATGATACATGTGATCATTTCTAAACGATATCCGTTGATTTTATTTTATCTAAATAGCTTGTTGTTGAGTGTCGTTTTCCTCTCCTCGCCCAATGTTTTGATCGTATTTTTGTATTAAGAAAATCCTTCTCCCTTCTCATCCCTACCTACCCTAATTATTTCTTAATTTCGAGGACGGAATTCTTGTAAGTTGGATAGTATGTAAACCTCATAAAAATTTACTATAGTTTTTTTATCTATTTGTTTTATTTTGGTATTATACGTCAAGTACGAATATGTATATATGAAGTATTTTAATTATTTTATACAACAGTTTTGTTATTGGATTTTTATAAGTATAGAAATAACTATTTTGTTTCGATATAATATGAGGTAAATATTTTTTATATTTGTTCGAGTATAAATATGTCGTCCCGAATTTTCCAAACTTATTTTTATTATAATAGAAATGCTTTTGATTTGACATACAAGTATAGGTACTAATTTCGAAAGTAATATTGATGTAAATAATTTGTACTATTTGCATGCGATGTACATGAAAATAAATTCATATATATTTTGTAAAACTTTGGTTTTAGAAAAAAATATTTGAAATTATTTTAAAGTATTTTAAATGAATTAGAATTATTTTTAATTTATAAAAAGATATTTTAAATTTATTTGTTGTAATCTAAATTGGGATTAGATTTCATTGGACTAGATTTTAAATAGTTTTAAATTAAAGATGAGATTTATCTAGTTTTAAATTTGGATTAGATTCTATTGAAATAGTTTTAATTAGATTTAAATTATATGAGATTTATCAAGTGGAATTTAAATTGTTCATAATCCTTATCTAATTAGGATTCTTCCATCCTATTTATATGGGAGCCTTTCCAATGTTTTTTTACAAAAAAATTTCTCCATTTTGTGTGCACCATGTCGGTGTCCACCCTCTTCGTGTCAGCTAATGTTGGTCTCGGGTCCGATCCCAGGTGTCTTTCCACTATCACAATTTCTCTATTTTTCGTCCAAAATACCCAAAATCTGTCATAAAAATCAGCCTCAGATGTAGCAAACTTTGAAGAGCCATAACTCCCAACTCCGGACTCCATTTCACCTACTTTTTTTGAACCGTATTGAGGTTAGCGTCGATAATCTACAATTTATTTTAGCAAATTTATAGTATATTTTTTGTAAAATTATTTGAGTGCCAATTGTCCAAAATCGATGTATCGTACTATTTTTGCGATTTTGGGAGATCCTCAACTCGGTTTCCTATCCGTTTGATGTTTCGGAAAGCTGACATGATGATATATAACATGCAATTTTTTTCAATTTTTTTTAAAAATTTTGGACTAATATATATTTATATTATTTCATAGTATTTAAAATAGGCTTTTGAGCTAAAAATATTATTGTAATATTTTCTACCTAATTGAACTATAGTTTTTTCTTTCTCTAAAAATTATATTCCTAGATTTTCAACGTATTTTCTAAAATTATTTTACCTAATAAAAAGATATAAAAACTTTTTTTCAAGTATGTATTTATCTAAATATTTTTTGATAATAAAATAGAGTTTTTAAGTATTATAAATATTTTTCTAAAAATAGTATATGTATTACTTACACCAATCTCATCGATTATCAATTCTTAACCATGACTAATAGTATTTCCTATTCTCTTGTGAAACTAGACTTCCTTACGTCGACCCTAGTTAATTTGACTGTTCTAGACTCGATGGAACAGTCGATCCTATCATCGGAGGGCATCATGTGAAGTTTTTACACCAAAATCAAATTATGTGCTATCATTATCATCGCACCACACTAGGCGTCACTACTAGGCAAGGTACCTTGCCATCTATTGTATATTTACTTTTGCTCACATATTGCATACATTTATTTATTAGTTATTTTATGCAAAATAAATTGTGCTACATAGTCATATTGAGATGCAGTTTTACTATCTAGTTTTATTTTCTGTTACTTAACTATTTTTATGCACATTAATCATAGATTTAAGAGACCATCCCGCGTTTGTGTTGCATTCATTGGCCATATTACGTTTGTGCCATGAGGTTGCGAGTCGTATATAGATCTCAGACTTGCGTAGCTGGCTGGCCACCGGTACGTATAGCCATGCGATAGGATTTAACCGTTAATAGTATATTACATGATTAGTTTGACTTTACGGTTAAAAGAGGTTATACATGTTGTGGATACAACATAGATAGGCATAGGATGGAGAGAACATTTCCTTAGAGTATGGGCTACCATGCACATTATCTTTTGTGATCGTACGCTCCACCGGAGATGCGGGTTGACAACCCCCTTTACTGCTACTAATGGCAACTGACATTTTTTGAAGCATTTTACTCTTACTGTTACTGACGTCCACTATCGCTTTACTGAACGTTATGCCCTTAGGCCTCTAGTGCCCAAGTGAGGACTATGCCAATCCAATTTTAACCAGAGAGCTCATGTGTTGTAGATTTTTTTTTAAATTGCATTCATATAGAATGGTTAGGCGACCTTATCCGTTAGGTATCGGTACTGTTGGTTGTGTACTTATACCTAATCGCGGCAGGGAACAGTATTTTGTCGCAAACTAGTATGCTTCACCTTGTCCTTGTTTGGTTGTAGGTGTGGTTCACTGCTTCGATAATAAGATACTGAACCTTGCTGTGGTCCGAATACAATATCAGATTTATGGCATGGAAAGATACTTCATCATAGATTAGGGTGCCATTTCCTATCCTTGTTTGGTTGGAGGATGGTACGCTAATTCAAGGATGGAGTATTGGACCATGTTATAATCTAATTAACTTATTGTTGTGCAGTTTATATTCAGTTATATGGCATATGTTTATGTATCTTGTTACGTCCCTCCGAGGACCTGGTGATCTCTCCAGGGGTGTGAGTTTTCTTGACTATCTGCAGGAGTTCCAGCCAAGATTGTGATATTCTCCTTCCTAACAACGATGATATGCTCTTTGATCATCCCTTGCTGCTCGCATTCTTAATTTTCTATTTCCATCTTTTTAGTTTCATGTTGGTAGTAGATTTGTCTCCATCCAGTAACATGTAAAATAATATTTCATAATTTATAAGAAGTTTTATTCTTTTATTTTGTGGATGAGATTCGTTTGTCGTGATTATACTGCATTTACTACTTACATATATTTATTATACGGCTGGAATGTTTACATATCTAGTCCTTCGTATATTGGGACTGGGGCGTTACACTGAACCCTTAGAGATGTTGACGTTCAGGGCTTGCTTCCCTTTTCCGTCTCGGCTGCTGGTAGCAGAATTATTGCTCGAGGGGCGTTTTCCTTTCCCGTCAAGTGTAGGGAATTTTAGCCCCAGCAAGTGTGCCTCCCTGGCACTTTTTCAGCACAATCAACACTAATAATGAATGTTGTCCACTCTGTGCACTGAGTGGAGTTGCTCCACAACTTGATTGCTAAGAGCATTTCTTGTGACATGCGTCCATCAATACTGGCTCGGGGGTGCCAGGAGGTAGCCTCAAGGATGCCTGACGGAAGTGTTCAATGTAGGAATGGACCGACTCATTTTCCTTCTAGACGATGTCCATGAGGGAGGACATTGTCATATCCATCCCTCTTTAGTAAAATTGCGAAAGGAAGAGACGCTTGAGATCTTTAAAGGAAGAGATGCAGTTGTCAAAAAGGCTACAGAACCATTCATAGGCCACCCCCTGTAACACTTTGATGAACATATTTACGTGCAGGGCGTCATCCTTTGGTAAGTGCCCCATTGTGGAGGCGAAGTACATCAAAAATTAACGGAGAAACTCCTTCCTGTCAAACGGGGTCAAGGACTGTAGTATGTACTTGCGAAGGTAAACCACATTATTCCATTCGGGAGGATATGGTTGCCAAATCCCATGTTTTTAGAGCACTTTCCGCTTGTCCTTAGTGTCAAAGTGAGCCTGCAACTCCCTAAGAGCTTCATGTATGTCATCCGACACTGGCGGGGAAGATGATGGTGGCAAACTACGATTGTCGGTCGCAGAAGGAGCCTAAGTGGGTGCGTTAGATTCTCCGATAGTCCCTGCCTGGTTTGTTGGAGCGGGGGCCCTTGGTGGCAATCTATCCTTGAGCTCCAAAACTACCTGGGTTAGAGCTTGCATGAACTCACTCAACGTCTGGAGGCCTGCTTCGAGAGTCTCTATATGTTGTTGATGCTTGGATCCTTCACTACTTCCTCTGTTGTCACCTCCTATCATGGTCACCTGACATCAAATGAGAGAAAGTAGACGATACGGAGGAAGAGGACGACGCGGTGGACCTTTAGCTTTTTGCCTCGAACCCTTGAGCCCCGCTGTCCTGGAGGAAGATAGGCAGATTGATGTCATCCTCGAAATCTAGAGGATAGCTACCCCTAGCCTGTTGAGGATATGCACTCCCAGATGCATCAATTTCTGTTCCATGAGAAACCTCGTTTGGTTGGAACGAAGGATTATGATGGAACATCGGGGAGTTACTGAAGTACGTGTAGGCAACTCTAGAGGGGGGTGAATAGAGTATATGTCGATAATACCTAATTAAAAATAATTCTATTCAAGTCCACCCAACAGAAATAATAATCAGAGTATAAGTGTGGAATATAAATAGAGATTAGAGAAGCATACGCAGACACAGCAGTTTTTAACCTGGTTTTCCTCGTAGAGGACTAGTCCAGGCCTGAGAAATCTAGCTCAGGATTGAAATCCACTATTTATGAAATAGCATACAACCACATGCCTTTACTCAGAAGAGCACGCTAACTTCTTACAGATTTGCAGATGGCGAGACTTGGAATTGTCCAAGTGACTTCTTTTGAAACTCTTGCACACAAACTTCTAGTTGACTCGCACTAAGAACCTTGGGGGCTTGGAAAGTTTTGTGGCTAGTTAGATAAGAAGAATAAGCACTTGAATGTATAGGCTATAGAAGAAGAGAAGATGAGAAGATTGGATGATTGAGAGAGAGAGAAATCAAGGCCTATATATACTAGTCCAGAGAGGCAGAGTTCGGCCAGAACTCTGTCCCAAATATTCAAATATTTAGCCGTTGGACAACTAGCAACCAGCAAATCCTAAAAATCAGGTCCTAAAATTAAGGGGGCAGAGTTCGGCCCGAACTCTGTCTGCTAGGGGACAGAAAGCTCAAGTGGGCTTTTTGGGCTTTGCAGGTTTTGGAGTTTATTTGGTGGATCTTGGGTATTAAGTCTAGGGTTGAGATACTCAGTGCGAATCAACTTACAATAGCCTAGACTCAATAAAAGGAAAAAATATAGACTCAGATTACAAGTACCAGCAGTACTGTCGAAGATGTCTGTCTTGAACGAATATGTGATGACGTTCTATTTTGGAGCTTGATGGAGCTTGATGTGTCAAGTTGGATTACAACAGATATCGTCTTGTTAATTATCAAGATTAGGTTGACTGCGATCTAGTTTGGGTCAACAATCTCCCCCATTTTGATAATTGACAAAAACATGATATTTGTATGTCGCAACATTCATACCTGGACACATGGAATAAAGACAGTAGCTCCCCCGTAGATGAACATGTCAGCTCCCCCATAAATAGATGTCCTGAGACAAGTTCTAATCCAAGCAAGCACGATATAATATATATAGAAGCTCAAAGCACATATCAAATATTCCCAAAGCAAATATTAAGTATTCTCCTCCTTTGTCATTTAGAAAAATGAACTAATGGCTCCCCCATAAAAATAGACAAAGTGAATACATTCAATCACACAACTAGGAACCATAATCATAAAGAGAGAAAGTACTAGTAGTTTGATAACTCACAATAAACCAAAGTGCATAGTTTTGAAAGAAATACAATACATGAAGGAAATAGAAATACTACATGTCAAAGTTTTAAAAAACTACTACATAAAGCATAATACAACTATAGCCTAACATCAGCAGCATCAACAGTTACTAAATCACGACCATCATGGAGCACGGGATGGACCAGCAGAGTTTGAAGGGTCGCTAGCAGAGCGACGAGGGTCAACAAAGGTCGCGTCCGGATCCAGATACCGCCTGACCCATGTATCGTCAATACGGTAACCTTCGCGAGAAGGGTCCCGTACGATAGGGAACGATATAGTAGGATGGGTGGCCAGAGTGTAAAACCCAAAAATTTCTACTACATATTTTTTTAAATAAATTTGGCACTGATTTTTTTTATTTTGTATTTATACGTCGCGTAGTTGTATTGTACGTCACGCGTGAAATTTTGTTTTTCATAATTGCTCGACGAGTGCGAATATGTGCAAGCGTACATATTTTGGAAAAATATTTTTTTATTTTTATAGTTTCAAAATAATATACATAATAATTATTTTTAGCTACCGTACCAAAATTTCTAAGTTTATGATTTTATTTATGAAAAGCCTTTCATTTATACAGTTATAATAATAAATAATATTCTTATAAAATGGTATACTAGAAAAGTATATTTATGTAAATATTATTTGTGCATACATATATATATTTGTAATTATTTATTAGTTTATTTTAAATAAAAATATAATTTTCAAAATTATTATTATAAGTATTTTTAGAAACTATATTTTGAAATTTTTGTGGCAATTTAAATCTTCGATTAGATTTTATGGATTTGATTTAAATAGTTTAAATTTAAAAATAGAATTTATATTGAGTTTAGATTATCTAGATTTAAATTGGAATTGAATTTGAATTTAGATTTGATTTTATTGATTTAAATTTAATAATTGAATTATCTAATTGGGTTTAAATAAATTCTAATCATTATCCAACTGGGAATTCCCACCTCCTATATAAGGAGATGTACTCGTCCATATATTTCTACCATTCACAAATTCCTCCAAAATTATTTCTCCACAACTTGCGTGCTTCGTGTCTGTGTCCAACACTTCTCCGTGTCAGCCGTGACGGCCTCGGGTCCGACCCCGGGTGACTCTCTTATTCCATTCTTTTACAATTACATTTATTCTTTCGTGCCGGACACACCCCGACACCAATAAATCCTTACTCTAATCCCTAGTCTAAACCATATCTCCACTCGCGCCAGCCGCCTTCGCCTCGACCACCAACCGGCACCCAGCCAACTTCGACAGCACAACCATCATCGCTGCATCCCCGTGGCCACCTTCTCTCCCGGCCAGACCCGAGCCCGACCCCAGCCATCCATCATCCGTCGCCACCACGACGCTGCCCCTATCGCCACATCACCACTGCCATCACCTACTAACCGCCATAAACTACCACCACCAGCACAGACCCACCTTTACCTCGCCCTGACCGTTCCGACACAACCCGACCCGGCAAAAAGCCCCAGACATCATCGACCACCAAGAAATTCCGACCAAAACACCGATGCACCACCACGACTCTCGTCATCCCGGCCACCACCGCCACGCCGCACCATGCCAGACCCCGTTCCGCACAGCACCCCGTCGTCGCCACGAGCCCCAGCCATCATCGACCACCATCGCTACCGCCAGTCATCACCACCACCGTCACTGCCATCGGCCAGCGCCGCCGACCTCCCTATCCCGTGCACCACCCAAACCACCACCGCTACCACGGCCACCTTGGCCGAGCGCCACCACCGACAGCCCAAAACCCCCAATATTTCCTAAAAGAAAACCCAAATTAAAACCACCACCACCAATTACTCACCTCCGCTCGCCGCCGGCAACCTCCATCGCGAGTCGCGCCGTGCTCCCCGACTCCGCAACACCACCGCGACCACCAGCACTTCCTGTTCCGCTATCCTCGGCGCATACCACCGGCCGTGCCCCCTCCGTTCCTCACTCTGTGCCGCCCGACCGGCCAAGCTCCTCCGCGTCCCATGCCGTCAGCATCACGGCCGCGCTCGGCCGCGGCCGAGCGAGCGACCCTCTGTCATCCGCCGGCGAGCCATCCGCGTGACCATCGACCACGCCTTCCCTTTCCTCTCCACCTACCGTCCCACGTGAACGCCGCCCGTTCCGCGTCGAAAACCCTCTCCCCCAGCTCCGCCCGACACCGCGACCAACCGCATACGTCCCCTCCGCTCCCATTCTCTCCTCTCCCTTTCCCGAGCTCCCACCGCAGCTCCACTCCTCTCTTCCGACCTCCTGCTTCGTTCACCCCCTCCGCCTTGTGCTCACGACCGCCCATCCCGCTCTCTCCGCTCTCTCAGCTTCTCTCCTTCCCTCTCTCTCTCCCTCTGTCCGTTTACTCTTCTCTCTCTCCCTTTCACTTCCATCTCTTTCCATTTTATTAGTGCTTTATTTTATTAATTGTTTTGTTTTTTTGTTATTTTTAAACTGTTTTGTTATTTAGTATCAAAAAGTATAGATATGGACAGATGATGGTTATGTTATTTTATCATTATCATTATTTTGGTTTTACTAGTATTCTTATTGCTATGTACTATTTTGTTTTGGGGATCACAGACAAATAACTGTACTACTAGTTTTAAAAAATATATATATAGTTGTGATAAATACAAATATATTGTTTTATGGAAATTT
This sequence comes from Iris pallida, assembly GCA_029216955.1. Taxonomy (NCBI): domain Eukaryota; kingdom Viridiplantae; phylum Streptophyta; class Magnoliopsida; order Asparagales; family Iridaceae; genus Iris; species Iris pallida. The sequence goes on from JANAVB010009598.1 coordinate 6,447,292, forward strand.
TAAATACAGTTTTGTTGAAAAACTTTATTTAACAAAATTTAGTTTTCAAACCCTAATATATAATTACATATTCCTATGATAATGAGTACATTTTAGCCCTAAATCATTTTTTAGATTTAATATTTCTAAAGGTATTTTTACTAATAAAAAGTAGCTACCAACTTATACAATAATTTCTAGTATTTTTCAAATATTTATCTAACTAATGAGATATAGTTTTCTCTATAAAATTTTATTTTGACAAACTTCAGTTGTTTTAAATATTAAAATACATTTCCTAAAATAGTATATGTATTATTCTCTCAAATTTCCTCGATCTTCATCACGCCTATGATTAAAGTCCCCTTTATTATTCCCTCGCCAATTTTGTACATCCTCATATCGACCCTAACTATTTTGATTATCCTGGACCCCATGGAACTGTCCGTGCCACCATCAGAGGTCACCTTGTGTAGTTGTTGCACCGAAGTCGCAGTTCGTGCCACCTTGATCATCGTAGCACACCAGGCGTCCTACCAGGCAAGACAACTTGCCATTTGCTGTTTATTTATTTAGCTCATATTTCATACATGATTTATTATTTTTTATGCAAAATAAACTGTGATATATGGCATAACCTGTTAGAACTTACTGTTCAGTTATATTTCCTGCTATGTATTATTTTTCTTACACATTAAACCTAGATTTAAGGGACCACCTTGTGTGTTGCATTCATTTGGCCTTGACACGTCGTACCACGATGTTGTGTGTCGCATGTAGAACATGGACGTGCATGATTGGCTGGCCACCAGTACGTACAAGCCGTGCGATAGGATTAACCACTAATAGAATTACATGCTAGTTTGACTTAGCATTTATAGAGGTTTACTGTTGTGGATACAACATAGTAGGCATTGGGCGGGGAGGACAATTCCTTAGCGTATGGGCTTCGATGCACTTTCCTTTGTGACCCGGAAGCTCCGCTGGAGATACGGTGTTGATGACCCATGATTACTGACGGTCACTGACGTTCTGCGGAATGTTATGCTCTTATTGATTGGGGCTCTGGTGCCCCAAGGGGGGACTATGCCGATCCTATTTTAGCCAGGGCCCATGCGTAAGAAGGATTGTTCTTAACTACATTTCACTTAGAACGGTTAGGCTACCTTTATCCATTAGGTATGAGTACTTTTGGTTTGGGTACTTGTATCTGACTGTGGCTTGGAACAATAACTTGTCGTAGATTAGTTCGTCATATGTTGTCCTTGTTTGGTTGTAGGTGTGACTTACTACTTCGATGAGAAGGTATTGAACCTTGTTGGGATCCGGATACCATATTGGATTCATAGCATGGAAAGAATGTCACCGTGAATTAGTTTACCATCTCCTGTCCTTGTTTGGTTGGGGGGATGGTAAGCTAGTTCAATAGGTGTGTATTGGACATGTTATAATTCAATTGACTTATTTATTTGAGCAATATTTATTCAGTTTATATGGCATAATATTATGTGTCTTGTTACGTCCCTCTGAGGACCTGGTTATCTCGCCAGGTGTGTGCTCTTGTCTTTCGCAAGTGTTCTAGCCGTGGCCATGATCGTCTCTATTTCTTCGAGGATGATTGCACTTTGATCGTCTTCGCTTCGCTCGACAAAATCATTTCTTTTCTCATGTATTTTTCCTTTGCTTGTTGGTAGTGGATTTGTCTCCGCCCAACTACATGTACCAATGACAATTCATAGTTGATTATATGATATCTTTTATTCTTTTATTTTGTGCGGATGAGATTAGTCATGGTTCTACTGCATTTTACAGCTTACGTATGTTTATTATACGGCTGACATATCTACGTTCCTAGTCCTACGTATTTTGGGACTGGAGCGTTACATGTTTTTGTTGTGGCCCATGCAGGTCAAGATAAATTGTTTGGTTACTTTACCGTACCAAGCAAGCCTGCGTATAGGATTAGAATCTAGGATCTCATCCACATACTTGACCTCTTTCCTCGATTCCATATTCGAACTACCGTTCGACTCATCGATTGCATCTAGCTTGATTCCTTCTATCATAATTCTTATCTTCCTTTCGTTCTTAGACAAGTTATCCCTACTAGTTAGACATATTTCTTTTGTCCCAAAACACCATTAGTTTAATTCTTTTAAGTTGGGTAGAATGCCTTGTGACCTAACAATCCCTTTGTCTTTGTGACCTATATTAGCAAGTTTACCTAGATACTAGAATTTAGAGGACCCTAGTCAACCAAGGACTTGGGCAAGAAGACTGTAGGATGACTGTATGGAGACCAACACAGGATATGACTTAGAATCGTAAGGAGTTTAAACTAATTCTGCTTTCTTTCAATCTTAATCTCACGTGCCTATGTTTTTTTACTATCTGGACTAAATAATGCTAATGTAGCCTAGTTTTTGCAAGCTTATTCATTTATCGAGCTTGTTCAAGACATATATTATTTGAGTCGCACCCATTAACATATTGTCTAATCAGAACCGGTGTATGATGGTCTGATCAACCAAGTGCACTTTGTCCGAGCTCTCTAGCCTAGTGGTATTAGAGCGGACATCTGGAGGGGCCGGCAAGGTTCGAGCCCCCCAATTGTGTGTGTGCGTGTGATTTCAAAAAAAAAAACCAAGTGCACTTTGGTTCGCTTTTACTTATTGTTCTACACGGATGGAGACCTAATTAAAAACTTGCCTCTAGAATTTCATCCACGACTGCCTTGACAATTCTTTTAAAATTATTCGGTCGCCTTTGAACCATGTACTTGTATTCGATAATTTCTTCTTCAAACTCTATATTGCTTTCGCATTCACCTATTTTAGAAGGATGAAGGCATTGTATTAGAACTTCCTCTAGCCTTCCTATCGATTATGACCATTATCACTCGATGTTGCTATATCTTCACCCTAAACTACTCGTCCTTTTTCTCAACCTAAATTTACTATCACAACCTTCTAATTACTTAGATTTAGCACTCTCCTAATCGTGCCCTCGACCTACCCTCAGGAAATCATATCTTCTAGGTAATTAATTCATTTCTCTAATCTTATTTGCATGCTTTAACTTTAACCCTCACTCATTTTCATTCTTGCGTTAGCCCATGATTATTCTTGCCGTTATTAAAATCGCAATTTCCTAATGCATGTTTTGTTGAATGTCATTTCTTCGCCCCGCTTAATAACTTGATCCTATTGATACCCCTTTGTGCCTTCACACCCCCTACTAATTCTTAATTTTGATGACGAAATTCTTTTAAGTTGGGTAGGATGTAAAACTCCTAAATTTCTACTATATATTTTTTTAATAAATTTGGTACTGATTTTTTTATTTTGTATTTATACGTCGCGTAGTTGCATTGTACGTCGCGCACGAAATTTCGTTTTTCGTAATTGCTCGACAAGTGCGAATATGTACGAGCGTACATATTTTGGAAAAATATTTTTTTATTTTTATAGTTTCAAAATAATATACATAATAATTATTTTTAGCTACCGTACCAAAATTTTCAAGTTTACAATTTTATTTATGAAAAGTCTTTCATTTATACAGTTATAATAATAAATAATATTCTTATGAAATGGTATACTAGAAAAGTATATTTATATAAATATTATTTGTGCATACATATATATATATATATATTTCGTAATTATTTATTAGTTTATTTTAAATAATAATGTAATTCTTGAAATTATTATTATAAGTATTTTTAGAAAATATATTTTGAAATTTTTGTGGCAATTTAAATCTTTGATTATATTTTATGGATTTGATTTAAATAGTTTAAATTTAAAAATAGAATTTATATTGAGTTTAGATTATCTTGATTTAAATTGGAATTGAATTTGAATTTAGATTTAATTTTATTGATTTAAATTTAATAATTGAATTATCTAATTGGGTTTAAATAAATTCTAATCATTATCCAACTGGGAATTCCCACCTCCTACATAAGGAGAGGTACTCGTCCATATATTTCTACCATTCATAAATTCCTCTAAAATTATTTCTCCACAACGTGCGTGCTTCGTGTCTGTGTCTAACACTTCTCCGTGTCAGCCGTGACGGCTTCGGGTCCGATCCCGGGTTACTCTCTTATTCCATTCTTTTACAATTATATTTATTCTTTCGTGCCGGACACACCCCGACACCAATAAATCCTTACCCTAATCCCTAGTCTAAACTCCGTCCCCACTCGCGCCAGCCGCCTTCGCCTCGACCACCAACCGGCACCCTGCCAACTTCGGCAGCACAACCATCATCGCTGCATCCCCGTGGCCTCCTTCTCTCCCGGCCAGACCCGAGCCCGACCCCAGCCATCCATCACCCGTCGCCACCACGGCGCTGCCCCCATCGCCACATCACCACTGCCATCACCTACTAACCACCACAAACCACCACCACCAGCACAGACCCACCTTTACCTCGCCCTGGCCGTCTCGATACAACCCGACCCAACAAAAAGCCCCAGCCATCATCGACCACCAAGAAATTTTGACCAAAACACCGACGCACCACCACGACCCTCGTCATCCCGGCCACCACCGCCACACCGTACCATGCCAGACCCCGCTCCGTACAGCACCCCGCCGTCGCCACGAGCCCCAGCCATCATCGACCACCATCGCCACCGCCAGTCATCACCACCACCATCACTGCCATTGGCCAGCGCCGTCGACCTCCCTATCCCGTGTACCACCCAAACCACCACCGCCACCACCGCCACCTTGGCCGAGCACCACCACCGACAGCCAAAAACCCCCGAAATTTCCTAAAAGAAAACCTAAATAAAAACCACCACCACCAATTACTCACCTCCACTCGCCGTCGGGGCCCTCCACTGCGAGTCGCGCCGTGCTCTCCGACTCCGCAACACCACCGCGACTACCAGGACTTCCTATCCCGCTATCCTCGGCGCATACCACCGGTCGTGCCCCCTCCGTTCCTCACTCCGTGCCGCCCGACCGGCCAAGGTCCTCCGCGTCCCACACCGTCAGCATCGCTGCCGCGCTCGGCTGCGGCCGAACGAGTGACCCTCCGTCATCCGTTGGCGAGCCATCCGCGTGACCACCGACCGCGCCTTCCCTTTCCTCTCCGCCTACCGCCCCACGTGAACGCCGCCCATCCCGCCGCCGGAAACCCTCTCCCCCAGCTCCGCCCGGCGCCGCGACCAACCGCCTACGTCCCCTCCGCTCCCATTCTCTCCTATCCCCTTCCCGAGCTTCCACCGCAGCTCCACTCCTCTCTTCCGACCTTCGGCTTCCCTCACCCCCGCCGCCGAGTGCTCACGACCGCCCATCCCGCTCTCTCCGCTCTCTCAGCTTCTCTTCTTCCCTCTCTCTCCCTCTGTCCATTCAATCTTCTCTCTCCCTTTCACTTCCATCTCTTTCCATTTTATTAGTGCTTTGTTTTATTAATTGTTTTGTTTTTTTGTTTTTTTTAAACAGTTTTGTTATTTAGTATCAAAAAGTATAGAAATGGACAGATGATGGTTATGTTATTTTGTCATTATCATTATTTTGGTTTTACTAGTATTCTTATTGCTATGTACTATTTTGTTTTGGGAATCACAGACAAATAACTGTACTACTAGTTTTAAAAAATATATATATAGTTGTGATAAATACAAATATATTGTTTTATAGAAATTTTAAATACAGTTTTGTTGAAAAACTTTATTTAACAAAATTTAGTTTTCAAACCCTAATATATATAATTACATATTCCTATGATAATGAGTACATTTTAGCCCTAAATCATTTTTTAGATTTAATATTTCTAAAGGTATTTTTACTAATAAAAAGTAGCTACCAACTTATACAATAATTTCTAGTATTTTTCAAATATTTATCTAACTAATGAGATATACTTTTCTCTATAAAATTTTATTTTGACAAACTTGAGTTGTTTTAAATATTAAAATACATTTCCTAAAATAGTATATGTATTATTCTCTCAAATTTCCTCGATCTTCATCACGCCCTTGATTAAAGTCCCCTTTCCTATTCCCTCGCCAATTTTGTACATCCTCATATCGACCCTAACTATTTTGATTATCCTGGACCCCATGGAACTGTCCATGCCACCATCAGAGGTCACCTTGTGTAGTTATTGCACCAAAGTCGCAGTTCGTGCCACCTTGATCATCGTAGCACACCAGGCGTCCTACCAGGCAAGACACCTTGCCTTTTGTTGTTTATTTATTTAGCTCATATTCCATGCATTATTTATTATTTTCTTTATGCAAAATAAACTGTGATACATGGCATAACCTATTAGAACTTACTATTCAGTTATATTTTCGGCTATGTATTATTTTTCTTACACATTAAACCTAGATTTAAGGGACCACCTTGTGTGTTGCATTCATTTGGCCTTGACACGTCGTACCACGATGTTGTGTGTCGCATATAGAACACGGACGTGCGTGATTGGCTGGCTACCAGTACATACAAGCCGTGCGATAGGATTAACCGCTAATAGAATTGCATGCTAGTTTGACTTAGCGGTTATAGAGATTTACTGTTGTGGATACAACATAGTAGGCATTAGGCGGGGAGGACAATTTATTAGCGTATGGGCTTCGATGCACTTTCCCTTATGACCCGGAAGCTCCGTTGGAGATACGGGGTTGATGACCCATGATTACTGACGGCCACTGACGTTCTGCGGAACGTTATGCTCTTATTGATTGGGCCTCTGGTGCCCCAAGGGGACTATGCCGATCCTATTTTAGCCAGGGCCAATGCGTAAGAAGGATTGTTCTTAACTACATTTCACTTAGAACGGTTAGGCTACCTTTATCCGTTAGGTATGAGTACATTTGGTTTGGGTACTTGTATCTGACCGTGGCTTGGAACAATAACTTGTCGCGGATTAGTTCGTCACATCTTGTCCTTGTTTAGTTGTAGGTGTGACTTACTACTTCGATGAGAAGGTATTGAACCTTGTTGGGGTCCGGATACCATATTGGATTCATAGCATGGAAAGATATGTCACTGTGAATTAGTTTACCATCTCCTGTCCTTGTTTGGTTGGGGGGATGGTAAGCTAGTTCAATAGGTGTGTATTGGACATGTTATAATTCAATTGACTTATTTATTTGAGCGATATTTATTCAGTTTATATGGCATGATATTATGTGTCTTGTTACGTCCCCCTGAGGACCTGGTTATCTCGCCAGGTGTGTGCTATTGTCTTTCGCAGGTGTTCTAGCCGTGGCCATAATTGTCTCTATTTTTTCGAGGATGATTGCACTTTGATCGTCTTCGCTTCGCTCGCCAAAATCATTTCTTTTCTCATGTATTTTTCCTTTACTTGTTGGTAGTGGATTTGTCTCCTTCCAACTACATGTACCAATGATAATTCATAGTTGATTATATGATATCTTTTATTCTTTTATTTTGTGTGGCTGAGATTAGTCATGGTTCTACTGTATTTTATAGCTTACATATGTTATTATATGGCTGACATCTCTACGTTCCTAGTCCTACGTATTTTAGGAATGGGGCATTACACAGGGTATACTGGAGGTCGTACAGCGAGTTGCTGATAGCACTCATCTAAAGGGTGGTGCGGTAGTCCAACTGGGTCCAGCGGTCGTCCTCCAAACAGAAGCGATCGCGCGACATCGTCTGGATGGAATCAAGAGTAGCAGGAGGCTCGGGCTTAGGAGCATCAGGAGCTTCAGTCAGAGGATGCAGCAGCAGCAATAGTCCGACGTGCCTTGGACAGAAGAGCAGGAGCATGTAGGAACTGACAGTCATTAAGAGGGATGTTGAAGGCACGAAAAATCTTTAGAAGGTACATGGCATAGACTAAGGATTTTGGTTTTGGTGTCGCACGAATCATCCAATCCATCATCGTGCGAGGAAAGTTGAACGGAAGACAAAAGTGAAGATGATATAGAGCCGATATCTCAAGATAAGTGACTTTATCGGTAGATCCCGCTTTGGGCAAGATCGAAAAAAAGATGATCCGATAGAGTTCATAAAAATAGTTGTTGAGATATTTGGCTCGAAGCTTGCGAGGACGTGTGTTAGGAGGACACAACGCATTCTTGAAACCCTCAAAAGTGGCTTCACCGGGGAATTGGAACTGTCGGGCTTCAACAAGTTTTTTCCAAGTGTTTGGTTCCGGAAGGTCAAGGTAATCGGCAAGTTCAAAATCGTCAAAGAATATATCAATACCGACGACACGAGAATAAATCCTTGTATCGTCATGAGTTAAATTACAGTAAAACATCTGTATGGCAGTGAGATAGACACAAGATGAAGTTGTGACAAGTTCATTGAGGCATAAATCATGAAAAAGTGCGTCATATGCTGAAAAAATTGTGAAGTTTATCGGATGACCCGGGAACACACCACGTGAGTGAAAGTTCGTGTACCACTCATTGGATGCATCCAATGAGACAAAAATTTGCTCATTGTAGGTATTAGGATTTGGTGGAGGTGGTGGATTGAACAAAGGATGACTTGGAGGAGGAGGGTTAGATGAAGATGCCCCTCACTTCTCAACCTCTTTCCTCTACCAAATAACTTAGGAGCCATTGATAATGAAAAAATGAATTTGAAAGATATAAAAAAAGTAAGAGTTATACCTCACAAAAGTAGTTGGAGATGGAAGAGATCCACCAAAAACCCTTAAATCTTGAGTTTGGGGAAAGATAGCCCTAAGATTTGAGTTTTTTAGGGTTAGAATTTGAGGAGAAAGGGTTTAGATGGAGATAAAAGAAGAGAAAAGTGATGTAGGAGAGAGAAAGTTCGGGTATATGAGCAATAGGGCCAGCAGGTCGGGTTAAATCGTGGCCGTCGGATCAAAAATTGGATGGCCAGGAGCAGCTGGAGGTTTTAGACGCAGGCACACAGAGTTCGGTCCGAACTCTGTGTTGGGCAAAGTTCGGCCCGAGTTCTGTGGCTCTGGCTCCAGAACTCCAAAAGAAAAAAAAAATTGATGAATTAAAATAAATCTTGAATGAGAAATAATGAATGGTATAAGCCATGTAATAGTGTAGCCATATAATAAATTATTGTTAAAACAATGATCATCACAGTGGAACTGCCTCAGGTTAGCTGTAGGGGCCGGATCCCAGCTAGCGGTATTCCGAAGACTAGTGTACCGTGTCGCTTAGTCCTTTACGCCTTGTTGTCAGAAGACCCTTTTGGCTTGTACCCAAAGCAGTATCCCCATGAACGATATATGTTATAACCGTTATTCACGCATGTACAAATTATTATGACAGGTTCATCCAAAATTCCTAACTCTCGACCAAAAAAATTGAAGCGCTCTTCGGCTAGTGGTTTTGTAAAGAAATCTGCTAGCTGATGTTCAGTGTCAATGAATTCTAAGTTAATAGTGCCGTGCTGTTGCTGATCACGCAAGAAATGATGTCTAATCTCTATATGCTTTGTGCGTGAGTGACATACTGGGTTCTTGGTCAAATTTATTGCACTAGTGTTATCACAGAAAATAGGTTTGTGCTTGAATAATCAGTTATAGTCTTCAAGAGTTTGCTTCATCCACAGAATCTGTGCATAACAACGACCAGCTGCGATGTACTCAGCTTTTGTTGTGGATAGTGCGAAAAAATTCTGCTTCTTGCTAAACTATGAGACTAAAGCCTTTTCTAACAAATGACACGTACCGCTGGTACTCTTACGGTCGACTTTGTATCCTGCAAAATCAGTATCGGAATATCTAATTAAGTCAAGGAAGTGGTTTTGGGATAACACAAGCCTACCGTAATCGTTCTTTTAAGATATCTAAAGATACGCTTAATAGCGGTCATGTGTGATTCTTTAGCATTAGTTTGATATCTAGCACATAAGCAAATGCTGAACATAACATCAGGACGACTAGCAGTTAAATACAACAGACTCCCAATCATACCTCGATACTTACGTTGATCGACCGGTTTGCCGCTTTCATCAGGTTCCAGCTTTGTTGTAGTAGCCATAGGAGTGCTGATAGGTTTGATGTTGTCAAGCTCGAACTTTTTCAGCATATCCTTTGTATACTTCGACTGACTAATGACGACGCCTTGCGAGTATTGTTTGATTTACAGTCCAAGGAAGTAGTTGAGCTCCCCATCATGCTCATCTCAAACTCGTTCTGCATACACTTGGCAAAATCTTTGCATAGACCCTCATTAGTAGACCCAAATATGATATCATCTACATAAATTTGTACTAACAAAACAGTGTCATCAAGGGATTTTATGAAAAGTGTAGTGTCAATTTTCCCTTTTGAAAAATCTTTATTAAGTAAGAAAGTACTAAGGCGTTCATACCAAGCTTGAGGAGCTTGTTTGAGGCTGTAAAGAGCTTTCTTAAGTTTAAAAACATGGTCGAAAAATTTTTGATTTTCAAAACTAGGGGGTTGCTTGGCAAAAACCTCTTCTTTAATAAAACCTTTTAGAAAAACACTTTTCACATCCATTTAAAAAAGTTTAAAGTTTTGGAAATTTGCAAAGGTGCAAAGCATCCGAATAGATTCAAGTCATGCAACAAGAGCATACGTCTCATCGTAGTCGATACCCTCCTCTTGGTTGTATCCTTGAGCTACGAGACGAGCCTTATTGCGAGTGATCGAACCGTCCTCATTAACTTTCTTGCGAAAAACCCTTTTGGTACCGATGATTGAAAGATCGGCAGGTCTAGGAATAAGTTTCCAAACCTGATTTCATTCGAATTGGTTGAGTTCTTCTTGCATTGGAGATATCCAAAATTTATCGTTAAAAGCTTCTAAAATATTTTTAGGTTCAATTTGAGAAATAAAAGCAGTGCTAGCAATAGAATCTCTTAAAAAAGATCGAGTAGTTACCCCTTTCGATACCTCACCTATTACCAAGTTTTCAGGATGTGAAGGTTTGAATTGGAACTTCTTTGGTAAGCTCTCCAGAGAACTGGTTTTGGGTGGTGTATCCACAAGAGTGGAAGTTGATGGTTCATCATCATCGAGAATGATAATTGTACTATTGCCCTCATCAAAAGTTATGTTAGTAGACTCTTCAACAATCATGGAGCATTTTTTGAACACTCTATATCCCTTACTCTTGGCAGCATAACCAAGAAGAATACCTTCATCAGCTTTGGCATCAAACTTGCCTAAGTTGTCTTTGGCATTCAGGATAAAACTGCGACAGCCAAACACTCGAAAGTAAGAAAAATTTGGAGTTCTACCAAACCAAAGCTCATAGGGTGTTTTCTTCGAAATAGGTCAAATCAAAACCCTATTCAAAACATGGCACGTTGTGCTGACAGCTTCTGCCCAAAATTATTTCGAAAGAGAAAATTGATTCAGCATTACTCTAGCCATATCGCCAAGTATCCTATTCTTCCGCTCCACAACACCATTTTGTTGAGGAGTTCTAGGGCAAGAAAACTCATGATTAAAGCCATTTAAATTACAAAACTTTTCAAAATCAGAATTTTTGAATTCGCCACCATGATCACTTCGGATACGAGTAATCATGTAGCCTTTTTCGTTTTGGACCTTTTTAGCAAAAACTTTGAAAACTGAAATATTATCACCTTTATTTGTAAGAAAGAAAACCCAAATAAATATTGAAAAGTCATTAACAATTACGAAAGCATAGAGTTTTTCGCCAAGACTGGCTACTCTACTAGGACCAAATAAATCCATATGGAGTAATTGCAAAGGTCGAGTGGTACTTACAGTATTAATGGATTTAAAAGAAGATTTGGTAGCCTTATTTTTTCACATTCGGCACATACCGTGTCCTTTTTTAATGTAATTTCAGGCAATCCTCCTACTAGCTTCTTGGTAGATAGTCTTGATATGGTGTCCATGTTAGTATGACCAAGACGCTGATACCATAATAGCCTTTCATCTTTGTGGGCGTAAAGGCATCTACCTGTACTGTTAGTATCTCTAGATAGATAAAAAATATATATGTTATCTTCCCTTATCCCTTCGAACGCGATGTCTACAGATGATCTATCATAGATAAAGCATTATTGTTACCGAAGTTAATAACATATCCGTGATCAGCAAGATGACTAATGTTGAGCAGGTTATGCTTTAACTCGGTCACTAAATAGACATCCTTAATAACGGAAGAAGGAGGATAAATAATTGTACTGTTACCTATGATATAGCCTTTCAGATTATTGCCGAAGGATACATATCCTTCCCTTTTCATCGATAGTGTTATGAATAGATTAGCATCTACAGTCATATGTCGCGAGCACCCACTATCAAGAATCTATTTGCTTCTAGTTTGAGAAGGAAGGTCCACCTATACCATGAGTAGATGTGACCTTTGGTACCCAGATTCTTGTGGGTTCTGAAAAGTTAAGTCTTCGGTACCCATGCATAGATTAATATCCACTAGTTTTCTAATTCTGTACTGTGGTGATATATGTCCATGTAAACCACAGTAAGTACATATAGCATACATATTGGTGTTGGGTGCAGGATGATAGTGATGTCTATATGTGGGTATAGGATGATGATAACTATGTATAATAGTAGGATGATGATAATAATTATGTGTAGCAGCAGGATGATTATAACTACGTGTGTGTGTTTTACGTGCTGCATGGGAGTAGGTGTACATAAAGGCATATTTTTGTGTGGTATGTGGATGAGTGTTCTTGTAATGACGTTCTCTCTTGTGTTAAGCCGTCTGGTGTTTAGTGTAAGTGTTGTGATTATGAGACTGAGTTTGAGGTTGAATAACCTATTTATCCAGTCTAATCTCTAATTTCTTAGAGGTAGCATGCAACTCATCACATTTAGCAGTAAGACCATTTATTCTACCAGTAGCAATCTTGTACTTGTTTTTCTCTTCAGCAAGTTCTTTATTTAAAGCAGTGATATCATGTGTTTGTTTCTCAATTAGAGATTCGACATCGTGTAAGCTTAACTTAAGCTTAGATACCTCCTCAGTATTTTTCGTGGATGTAGTATTTCTAACATTTTCTAATAAGCATGAAAGTCTACGGATCTCGGCTTCATGAGCCGTAATTTTATCCTTAGCAGGTTTATATTTGTTAATAACCTTTTTGTGGTCTTCAAGTAGATCACTAAAGGCATCACCTAGTTCATCAAAAGAAAAGTCGTCAAAAGAATCATTTACCTTATCTGATGTTCCCATTAGGCAGACGTTTGTCGTGTCTTGCGGATAGTCTTCTTCTTCGTCTGAATCACTGGCCTCGCTTTCGTGCCAGATGCTAGTATTGGTATACTTTCTTGAGGTTGGCTTCTTATATGGCTTTTTGTTTCTGCTTCCTTTCTTTGCTACAGGATAATCTTTTCTGACGTGTCCCATCTTCTTGCATCCGAAGTAGGTGGGTTCTTCCTCATCGTCTTTTTGTTCCTTCTTCTTTCGGTTGAAGCATAGGAACTTCTTAAAATTTTGAACCATGAGTGCTTGATCGTCACCTTCGGAATCGTCGTCATCTGTTTTCTCTGTGAGGTTCTTCGGCAATGAGCGCTTAAGGCAATTTCTTTTTCTTTCGGAGCCGTTTCTTCAAAATTTTTGAGGTTGAGCTCATGCGTCATCAGCTTGTCCATCAGAGTTTCTAGTGACATAGCCATAAGATTATTTCCTTCGATAACCGCCGTGACCTTGGGGTTCCAGATCTTTAACAATCCTCTTAGCACTTTGCGTATCTTCTCTTGGTTGGAATATACTTTGCCAAGGGAATATAGAGGGTTGACGATGTCGAGGAATCTGGTGAACATTTGAGTAATTGTCTCACTTGGCTTCATTTTGAATGCCTCGTATTCTTGTGTCAGACGGCTAATCTTTGATTCTTTAACCTGTGTGGTTCCTTCATGAGTCACCTCCAGAAGCCTCCATACTTCGTGTGAGGTGGAGCATGTAGAGACCCTACTGAATTCAGTCATGTCTATTGCACAAAAGAGAATATTAATAGCCCTAGCATCTAGACTTGCCTATTTTTTATCCTAGTCAGAATATTTGTCGTGGGTTTTTCAACAAGAGTCCCCTCGACAGCTATTCTAGCAGGCTTTTTGTAACCATCTGTGACGATGGTCCACAGATCAAAGTATAGAGACTTAAGATAAAAACTCATCCTAGTTTTCCAATAGGTGTAGTTAGTTCTGTCAAATAGGGGTGGCCTATTTATGGACTGTCCCTCACCATAGTTGGAAAAGGTAGGTTGTGTGGTTGCCATGGATCAGCTCTTAGGATGTTAATCCGATATAAGAGAACAGAGCTTTGATACCAATTGAAGTACGTGTAGACAATACTAGAGGGGGGTGAATAGAGTATGTGTCGATAATACCCAATTAAAAATAACTCTATTCAAGTCCACCCAACAGAAATAATAATCTGAGTATAAGTGCGGAATATAAAGAGAGATCAGAGAAGCATACTTAGACACATCAGTTTTTAACCTAGTTTCCCTTGTGGAGGACTAGTCCAGGCTTGAGAACTCTAGCTCAGGATTGAAATCCACTATTTGTGAAATAGCGTACAACCACGTGCCTTTACTCAGAAGAGTACGCCAACTTCTTACAGTTTCACAGATGGCGAGACTTGGAATTGTCCAAGTGACTTCTTCTGAAACTCTTGCACACAAACTTCTAGTTGACTCGCACTAAGCACCTTGGGGGCTTGGGAAGTTTTGTGGCTAGTTAGATTAGAAGAATAAGCTCTTGAATGTATAGGCTATAGAAGAAGAGAAGATGAGAATATTGGATGATTGAGAAAGAAAGAAATTAATGCCAATATATACTAGTCCAGCGAGGTAGAATTCGGCCAGAACTCTGTCCCAAATATTCAATTATTTAGCCGTTAGACAACTAGCAACCATCAAACCCTAAAAATTAGGTCCTAAAATTAAGGGGGCTGAGTTCGGCCTGAACTCTATGTGGGGCAGAGTTCGACCCGAACTCTGTCTCCTAGGAAACAGAAAGTTCAAGTAAGCTTTTTGGGTTTGCAGGTTTTGGAGTTTGTTTGGTGGAGCTTGGGTATTAAGTCTAGGGTTGAGATACTCAGTACGACTCAACTTACAATAGCCTAGACTCAATAAAAGGAAAAAAAATACAGACTCAGATTACAAGTAACAGCAGTACTGTCGAAGATGTCTGTCTTGAACTGATATGTGATGACGTTTTGTTTTAGAGATTCATGGAGCTTGATGTGTCAAGTTGGATTATAACAGATATTATCTTGTTAATTATCAAGATTAAGTTGACTGTGATCCAGTTTGGGTCAACAGTTACTACCTCTATCTCGTACTGCCAATGAAATAGCAGTCTCTTCTGAGGAATACTTGGTCTTTGAAAGGGTGCATTGAAAACCTCGGTGTTAGGCACTACAAGCTTGCTGCCTCAGGGACAGCTTCCTGATGCACTTGTCGAGACCGAAGGATTACTGGACTTAGAACTCTTCTTCAGGGAAGCCGAATTCTACTTAGCATGGCACGGGGCAACATGAAGTTCTTCCTTCTCATTTATCGGTACCCTTTTTCTGAGACGCTGTCAAACCGGTGCTGTCAGTTGCAATCATTGGAATACAGAATACCTTAGTGGAGGGGCTACTGTTTTACTACATCAACAGTTGATGATAATGTTAACACAAGTATGACCTGAAGTAGGATCATTGTGTGTAACAACTGTCTTCCTCGCTTTACATTTGTGACTAATTACATCACACAAATCATGCAGAGAGAGATTAACATTTACATCCACTTCATGAGTGCAACCAAGCTGGGCGCATGGGTGTGTATGCGAATGGTGCGCTCCCTGATCCAGTTCTATCGTATGAGATACACCCTGGTCATTGGTGGAAGACTGGTTGTGGGATAGACCCACTTCATGCACACAACTGAGCTTAGCACATGAGTCTGTCACCATAATGTTTGTCCCTTGGCTTGGTTCTTGTGCATGAGATGTGCCCAAGTTACAGAGGGACTTTAGGGACTGACCCGTTCTGGGCGTAGCAGCGCCTAAGTTTGCTCTGTACAACTTGTCGTCAGTTGCATGCATCACTGTCAGCGCATGCATTTATTTTTTTGTTGGCATAGCACAATAAGCGCGTACGGCTCTTGTTGTCTTAGATTTCTTTGTACTAGCCCTTGAAGGCACGTAGTACTCATAATCCATATTTTCCTTGCCAAGTGGGCAAGTAATTCAGTCAAAGATAGAGGGCTTTCCCTGCACAATAGACTCCATGCACGGGAGAGGGGTTGCACCCTTACTCTTGCGCTATGCCTTTGATTGGGGACGTATGGACTGGGGATGGTAGTCGGTACTGCGCTTCCTGGACCCGTGTGCCAACTGAGAGGCAGTCGGGATAGCTTGCACAGGCACGTGGTGTGAGCCCTAGTTCTGGGACACTTGGAGCACACCGCCTACAGCTGTGCGGTGTGGTGCATCAGCCTTGCACACCCATGTTTGGCGAGTCTTCTTCGGCTTTGGCCGTCGCTTCGAAGGGCTCGGGCTACCTTTTGAGAGAATGTTCTCATAAGATTATTAGTCGAAGCAAACGACCAGCATCTTGTGAGAGGACCCGTGCTTGTCATTGTCAGGTTGCGTCACAACCTTCTCGTCGGTGGAGAAGGAAGTCCCAATCAGAGTCACCATCTTGTTTGCCATGAACAAAGTTGAACACACTTTTGTATTTAAACAAACGAGAAAAGTACAATGAAATCCTAAACAAGAACTCTAAGTACAAATTTTTTTATTATGGGAAGTGTGATGGTAGAGATCGAACGCTGTAGTGGTTCCTTTACACTGTTGGCGATTTGACGATGAGAGAAAATTGTAAGCCTTCTGCTCAGCGGCAAGGTGCACAACAATTCGGCTCTCTGAAGTTGGCTCTGATTCTTTGGATGTCTCCGACGAAATAACGGATGACTCCTCTTATTTACAAAAATTCAAGAAAAATCCACCCATGCGAACATATGCAATACACACATGGATTCTGGTGCATAAGACGCTTTCCGTATAGGATCGTCTGCCACGTGGCATTTCTGAACAGAATATAGTTGCAACTGTGTGCATGTGGCACAACTGACTGCCACATAGCCATGGTTGGGATGTTACTGCCAATCTTGTAGTCTTATAAGCGCATGATTTTTAATGTGTATGGTTTATCATGCGCATGGCCATTGAGGCACATGGCTCGGGTCAAATTCTTGAAATTGTGCTGCTGCACGGGGCTCGAGATTATGTATTTGACCATGCAAAAAAGACCAAGGTGGCAGATTCATTGCCATAAATGTGAGGTTCCTCGCATTCAGTTTGGAGCTTTAAACATTGGCCACTTGGCGCATGAGTTTGTCCATACGTTGCCTATAAATAGGGGTATTTTGGAAGAAAAGACTTGTTCACTCTAACTTACTTCATGCTTGAGACAAACTCGTCTTCCTATGGCCGTGAGCCTCCTCCTTAGCGAGTCAGGCAAGAGTTGTGTCAGCCATCGACTAGGATCATAGATCTCTTCGTTCAAACAAATGACCTCTTTGGTGCAAGAACTTGCCAGAAGACCAAGATAAACTTGAAATGGACAGAGCAACCCTTATTCGTGCGACGAACTAGCTGCGTTCTACCCCGAGACGATTGGTGCGACCAAGATGTTGATAACAAGATTTGGATTAGTTGTCAATCGAAACCCTATTCTCTAGGCGGCTGATTCACATGGCAGAGGAGCTGCACCTGCTACCAGCGGCTTATTTATATGGCCGAGGAGCTGTGCATGTCTACCAAAGTCTAATCCACATGGCAGAGGAGCTTCATATGTCTTGTGCAATTAAGGCAGACCCACTTTTGTGATAGATTTTTCATGTAATCATGAATATCAATAAAAACTATTTTATGCGCTTTTAACACTGTATAGTAGCTTTTAGGCGCATGGTTCTTTTATCTGGATGCGCCACTTTGGTTATGCACGCATAGTCTCTTATTGTAGGGACGTGCCAACTAGCTATACACATGTTTATTTGTTGCGCATGGTTTCTGTGTGATTCCTATGCTTCTAGACACAACTCACTGGGACATAAAATAGATTACAACAAAGAAGATAGAAGACAGCGAGAAATACACAAAATTTATCTCCTCCTCCGAAATGGCCTCCAATCCTTCTTTCTCCTTCCCAAAGTTGCACAAGCACTCTTGCCTCCTTTTTCTCTCTTATTGCTCTGAGATATATTTTTTGGTGAGGAAACACCTAGTATATATAGCCTCAAACCCACAACTAATTAAGGTATTCTACTATATGTAGGAATACTCAATCTAAACCATTGATATATTCCTATTATATATAAAAATACCCAACAAATTCCATTGAGATATTCCTATTATATATAGAAATACACAATCCAAATCTATTGGAATATTTTTACTATATATAAGAATACCCAATTCGATTCCGAGATATTTTTCACATAGGTTGGGAACCCCAGCCAATCCAACAAGTATTACATTATAATTTCATACATGTTAATCATGGGCGAACTACATGTGGGTGAGTGGGGGAAGCTGCCCCACTGAATTTTTGTTTTCGAATTACTATTATTTTTTTAAAAAAATTATCAATTTTATGTTTTCCCCCCTCCAAAATTTATAATTTTCAATTTCTATATACATATTTAAATCAAGTTTTACTTTTGTTTACAATTTTCATTTTTGTCCCTCATAAATTTACTAAACTTGAGAAGAGGTTGGATAGATTGGAAAAAAAACTAAGATTATTATGCATCAAATCTTAATTTAATGATATTAAGTAAGCATATGCAATCACATGACAAAATAACTAATTCCTTAATGAAAGATATTTCCAACTAATATTTGGTTAAAAACTATCTCCATTGTGCCAAATTATCCAATCCCTCTGCGATATTGTCTAATCCATGTTTTCAAAATCTATTTAGGTTTACAAAATAGTTAACCGTCATAACAAGCTATTTTCTTGTGGCGTCCATATTCTGACCAAACAATATCTCTCCTCTTCCAAGTGAATCGATCGATAAAAAAACTTAGATATCATCGATCGATCCTTCGATTTAATTCATTTTTCAATTAGTTGATTTTTTTGATTAATTACAGTTTGCTTGCAATCTCAATCCGTTCCTGATCTACCTAGCCACAAACTAAATCGAACAGTTCCTCTCCAAGCACAAAATCCGATATTCCAATTTACAGTTCTTTTTTCTGATTCCTTTTTCCCATTCAGACCCATTTTTAGATGATTCGATACAGAGAGAGAAGCCATGGTAGAGGAAAAATAAAATTTTGTTGCAGCAAACTATATTTAACAAAAATTTCAACTTTCTTTACATTTGAGGTTGACCGCCTATTTTAAATTCTTGCATCCACTCTTGATGTTAAATTCTTGCGTCCACTCTTGATATTAATAGCTACTGTGTCGCATAGTGATTTTAGTCATCGACATTATTACTTTCCATATTCTTTTATCCTACTGGGATTTTGTGTTCCAAAAATGACAACAATGAGTCCATCTAATTAGCAACTAACCAATTATTTATGTTCCATACTCTTATTCTTTCTTCTCTACTTACAAGCTTCAACTAACACATACTAAGATCCAATATTCTATTAAGTGGTGTCCTATAATTTGGAAACAATTTTGTATTTCCATTATTATAATTCCAAGTAATGCAAGGAAAAGCGAACGAAAAGCTACGTAAAGAAACATTAAGATAAATTATACAAACATCTACTTATCTTGGTCTCTTTTATATTATCTGTCAATCATAGGATAACAATGATAAAGTGAGGGACAATGAATGAAAATGAGTTCTTTAATTAATAGGTGAGAGATTAAGAAAAGTAGGGTTTTGTCCGCTCACAGTTTAAGAAGTCCTCTCTAAAGATTCTCATCTTGCCTTTTGTTCCTTCGTCGATCCTTCGTCTACTTTAGTGCGGCCTTCCAGATGTCTCTCTCTATCTCTCTCAAGAGTAAAATAGTATGAAGCAAATAAAATGAACGCGGGACTCCTTATATGAGCTTCTAAAGTAGTTACAGTTGGATTTTTTTCTTGTACTCATGGCGGTCTTCCTCTTTGCGAGCTAGAAAGTTAGTCCCACATTGGAAAACACTCCAAGTGAGTATCTCAATATAATACCATGCTTGGTGTTAAGAGATACACATGGGGTTGTGGCCATATGGTGGGTGCCATGTGGGATGTTTTCCTCATAGGATTAAGTTTAAACTTCTCAAGAGAGCGTTTATGCTTTTTGTCACTCTCTTGGAAAAAATTTCTTAGGAGCTAAGCTTAGAGACTCGGGCTCAAGGGCCAAAGTGACGCTTTAATGACACACTTTGCAATTAGCAATGCGTTATTGCATTTCTGCGCGTAAGCCTGCATGAGTTGCTGCGTTGCTGGGCCTATGAGCTCATGAAAAACTATTATTGTGCTGCTGAACGCATATCTGCAGACAGCGCTACAGCACTGGCGCATGACTCCAGGGATTATATGATTTGGACTATCAATCTTGTTTGTTTAAAGAGTTGGTACTTTAGTCCCACGTCGGCTAGGAGTAGAGATGGGGTTTCTATTATTCTCTATAAATAGAGCCCTCTTGCTCCTTTCGGGGAGTATTGAAAATAAAATAAAAAACTGTCCAGGGAGTCCGATCGAGTCACATATAGTCTTTTGTGAACTTGCTAGTTCTTGGAAGCGGATCCTGTGAGGGCGAATCTTGATTTGAGCAACGATGGTCTTCACCATCCCAGTAAGAATAATAATTATTCTATCTTCTTCTCATTCCTTCTTCTAGTTGTAAATGTTCTGTCTCAATTGCAACTGCGTTCGTAAGGAAGAACGAGTTCTAAGTTGTAAAGATTTTGTCTCAATTGCAACACGTTCGCAAGGAAAGAACTTATTCTGATTCTGTAAAAGTTGTAATATGAACGTTTTTATATATATATTCTAGAAAAGTTGTAATACAAAAGAGTGTGTGTGTGTGTGTGTGTGTGTGTGTGTGTGTGTGTGTGTGTGTGTGTGTGTGTATTTTAACAACAACCCGTTTTATTCAAGAAAGCCAAAAGGCCGAACATATACAAGTATACCATAAGGCGCAAAATACCGAAGCCTATACATGTATACTGCCAAAAGTGTAAAGCAACTAAAATCCAGATGGCTAAACCGGAGAAAAAAGAGTGCTCCCGAAAGTTGAAAGGGCGCTGAGAAGCGAGGCTAACTCCAGGCCTGCCAAAATTGCTCCGAGGAGTGGGAGCAACGGTTCCTGGTTTTAAGAATTTGGCGGCAGACTTCGCGGGTCAGTTGATCAGGGTTGAATTGGCGTCCCTCATACCTGAATTTGTTCCAGTTCTTCTAGAGTACCCATATACCTGCGTCTGCAGCGATCTGATGGCTATAGGAGTCTCCCTAGTTAGCTAGGAGATCGTTGAAGCCCCCAGGCCGATGCCTCTTCCTGCAGCGATGGGAGAGGTCACGCCAGTTCAGATTAGCAAGATCTCCGGAGAGTAGGATGTGTTCCGCAGTTTCTGGACTGTGAGAGGTGCAGCAGTGGCTGCTGGAAGCAAGGCTATAACCAATGGAAGTGAGGGAATCGTCGGTCGGAAGCTTCTTCCGCTGAGCTCTCCAGATCATGAAGGACCACACACACACTTTTGTATTACAATCTCAAAGCAAGATCTGAGTAAGATGGAGAACTATCATACAATCCTTCTGTGTACAAGTTCTAACAAATTTGAGAAAATTTATGGACAAACACTTCTATACATTTGGATGAGGAAGAAGTTCTTTATCAAATGTTGGATGTGTGTTTGGGCCAACCTATCAAGAATGGATGGGGCATAGAACATGGCAGATGGATTACGTCGATAGTGTATGGAGATTACAACTTATGCTAGAGAGGACAAGGAGTCTCTCAAGAAGCATCTCAAGAAAAGTAAGAAAAATATCAAGGCATTTGTGCACATGACTCATTGTGAGGGCAGTCTCTGCGTGGCAGTATTTGCGCATGGTATCAATGAATGGCTTATGTACAATAGTATATACAAATGGACTCTGTCAATCAATATCTGTACATAGTCTTTGTACGACATTATATATATAACTGTTTGTGCACATGGGTTTTGTTCAAATTAAGTGCACGCGTTCATTTTTAAATATGTGCATGGGTTTGTTCGGATATATGCATGAACTTGGTTCAGATTATGCGTATGCATTCAATTTAAACTATGATTATGGGTGTGCTCGGATTATGCACATGGGTCTTGCTCGTATTGGCACACAGGTTTTACTCCAATATGTGCATGGGTTCGACTGTATAGGCGCATAGGTTCTCCAGGAGTGTAAAAACCCAATATGAATACAGTTTTATTTAAGCCCAAGCATAATGGGGTTAGTTACGACTGTGGCATGAACACTCGAGTACATGTAGTACGTAACAGTTTTCTAAGGATACAATATCAGAAAGTTTGTGATACCATGCAAGCTTAAGGATGGACATCCATGCTACGTAGATGGTGATGACATGGCAAGGACCATGCTTCGAAAGGCTTTCAGCATCAAAAGGATGTTCAAACTTCTATTTATAACTCCTTCTGATACTATTAATGTAAATTCTTCACTGAGTTGTGGCATAATAGACTAGGACATGTGCAATGCAATAACATTAAAAATGTCTAGTTTAGGTCTTATCTCTAAATGTGTGGGTAAAGAGGTAGAGAAATGTGAAGTCTGTGCATAAACAAAGCTTGTCAAAAATATGCTCGGATGATTGAACCGAAGTACAGATCTTCTGGAGTTGATGCTCTCATATTCTGAAGCTTCTAGCAATTCTCCACAAAGACCAGGTTGAAGTTTTGATCGATACTTCTCAATGTATATATTCATGTATCGTAAAATAAAGCTTTTGAGAAGCCCAAGGACCTCAAGCTAAAGCTGAGTGTCAGACTGGTCAACAACTCAAAAGACTCAGAAGTGATCAAGATAGTCATTTTCTTAAATTTGTATCGTTCTACAAAGTACATGGAATTATCAATGAAACAGCTGCTCTGTATTCTCGCCAATACAATAGAGTTGCAGAATGGAAGATCAAGATGCTGACAGAGATAATGAACTCTATGTTGTTGACTATGGCTCTTCCAAAATGCTTCTGGGGAGAGGCTATGCGTACGATTATGTTTATTCTGAATAAAGTAACGTTTGCCACATTTGATACTCCTCATGAATTCTAGTTCAAGGTCAGACGTAACTTGAATGGTACTCATGTGTGGGGGTGCCTGGCGTATGTGATGCTTCCGGATGTTATGTTTCAGAAGTTGACAAGGATTATGAAGACCATATTTCTAGGAATTGTTGATAAAAGCAATGCTCGAAGGTTCCTTGATATTGAATCAAATCCTATCTTTGAATCTTGTGACGCAGAGTTTATTGAAAATAAGTTTGCTGGGGACAAGAACATTATTCTCGTGAATATTTTGTAGTATATTGTTAGCTCCAAAGAAGCAATCACTTCTAAAAAAAATGTAGTCCATGAGGAGGTTATCGTTGAAGAGACAAGCGAGTGAGGAGGCCAAATTTTTTTGGAGATAACTTTATCTCTTATTATCTGGAAGTTGAGCCACTTATCTATGATGAGGCGATAAAGACTAGAGATGCGGTCTTCTGGGAGGAGGTTGTCCATGACAATATTGAGCCAATAACATCCAATAATACTTGGGTATTGGTCAATCTACCTGAAGGAGCTAAACACAACAGACACAAATGGATCTTTAAGAAGAAGATGAGGGTTGGTGGAACCATTGATAAGTTCAAGGCTAGGCTGGTGGCTAAGGGGTTTTCTCAGAAGCAGGAGATTGACTAATTTGATACATATGCCCCAGTGGCAAGGATGTCAACCATCAGGATGCTGATTGTCGTGACTGCCATGATTATTTATCGGATGGATGTCAAGACGGTTTTTCTAAATAGAGAATTGATATAAGAGATTTACATGCAATATACAGCCAGAAGGAATTGTCATTGTGAAGGAAAAGTCTGCAGGTTGATGAAATTTTGGTACGGCCAAGCTTCCAATCTATGGCATGGGAAGTTTGACAATGTCAACAGGTCAATGGCTATAAGGTCAGTGAGATGGACAAGTGGATCTATACTAAGTTCGCTGATGATAGAGGAGTCATCGTTTGTAACTATATAGAAGACATGATATGCCAATAGTGGATATCGAATGTGTGACTAGAACAAAGATGTTTCTCTCATCCAAATTTAATATGAAGGGCATGGATATCATCCTCGGGGTTAAAATAAATTCGAACGGAAGTTGGTCTTGCACTGTCACACGCTTATTACGTAAAAAAGATGCTCACATGCTATGGATATCAGGATCTTTCAGGGATCGATACTCCTTACAGGTGTGATCATAAGCTGAATCCAAATCCTTGGAAAGCGTCAATCAGCTGAAGTACTCTACTACCATCGGTAGCTTGATGTATGGGATGAGTGTCACTAGACCTGACATAGCTTTCACAGTAGGGATCCTGAGTTGGTTCCTAAGCAATCTAGGTGTTGAGCATTGGAAAAGTTGTAAAGAGAATAATAAGATGTTTCAAGAGGACTCAGAGGGTTTCTTTGCACTACAACGGGTTCCCGGCAGCAGTAGAAAGCTTCAGTGATGCCTGGTGGTACTCAGAAGTAGAGATTGAAAAGGTCTATAAGAGGACACGACTTCTCCATGGGTGGTACTGTTATATCGTGAAACTCAAAGAAACAGATCCATAGGTGGTGGTACTATATCATGGAAGTCGAAGAAGTAGACCTTACTCTCTCACTAATCTGTAGAGTTTGAGTTCTATATACTAACAGCTACAACGGATGAAGTATAATGCTTTGGGAGCTCATGTATGATCTTTCTGTGGTTGGTGCATGAGATCGATGTATTACGACAACCAGGTGGCTGCAATAGTAGCATCGAATGACCTCTTCAAAGATAAAAAGAGGATTGTGTGACTATAACACATGGCACTGAATAAGCTCAATAAGCATGGAATTATTATTATGGTTAATGTTCAAGCCAGAAGAATCTAGCATATCCGTTCATAAAAGGCCTCAAGCACCAGTTGGTCGAGGACACAGCAAAAATGGGCTTAAAAGACCTTTAAAATTGTGTCTTTGTAATCCTACCATAAAGTTTTATGTTATTTGTTTAAAGAGAAATCTACTATGCATTTAGCTTTTGGTTCAAGGAAGGACCATTGACTGTGAGAATATCAGAAATAGTGAATAGTCCTTTGGGACATTGAGGGGCTTGCCTAGATTCCAGTATGGTCGATATATAGTCTGGGTGACAGTAGATCGACTCACAAATGTAGCCTACTTTTTTCGATCGGAGTAGGGTAGTCTACATAGTAGTTGGCAAAGATGTATATAAAGCAAATAGTGAGGAAATATGGTATTTCAGTCAGTAGTGTATCAGATCGAGATGCACGATTCATTTCTCACTTTTGCCAGGCTTACATAAGAGTTCTGGTACTAGGTTGAGATTCAGCTTGACATATTATTGATAGATAGATGGATATTGGGTCGTCTAAGCAACTAAGACTAAAAATAACCTATTATTAAGTAACACCCTCTCCTCTCCGGCTACTTCTTATTCCTCAAACCCATTTTTCCACGACGTTCCACGTAGGAGCTCACCAACAGAACTGTCTTCCCCTCCGCCAGTACAACGACGCCACTCCCATCCTGACGCCACCATAGGGCCGACCCTGAGCATGTTCATCTGGAGCGACCGAACAAGGCCCTCTAATATAAAGTGATCTTAATTTTGGAATTTTGTTGTTATAATATTTTTATAATAATAATTAAATATGATAATGTAGTAATTAGCTCAAGTGGCAAAGTGCTTTATTTGTATATGTAGGATCGTTGAGCACCTCTAGAGGGGGGTGAATAGAGTGTGTGCATGTGTAGCGAAAATAATCACCACTTAAAAAATTAACTGATTATGAACTATGGCAGATATAAGAGAAAATAAATTAAATGCATTAGTCAAGAGATAGAAGATCAAATTCAGTGAACATCGCGATATATACTGGTTTTTCACTGAAAGGATTAATCCAGTCGTGATTACTCTTGCTCACTATTAATCCATTATTTACAAGCTAAATGAGAGCTTGCCATCTCTTTACAACACCGTGCTTGGCGACAAGTGCACGACCGACTTCACAGCACCGTGCTCAGTGACGAGCGTACGATCGACTCCAACAAACTTGAGTACAAAAACTTAGAAGTTTTATGACTTGCAACCTCTTTACAACTCTGTAAACCAAAGACTCTAAATCGAACATAATGTTACTGGCTTTGGCTAAGAGTGGCATAGGCGATATATGAAAGTTTTAGATCGATGAAAAAATACCTAGAAAGTGATAGAAAGAAGAGTGAGTGAG
Organism: Iris pallida; assembly: GCA_029216955.1. Classification (NCBI taxonomy): domain Eukaryota; kingdom Viridiplantae; phylum Streptophyta; class Magnoliopsida; order Asparagales; family Iridaceae; genus Iris; species Iris pallida. The sequence goes on from JANAVB010009598.1 coordinate 6,473,669, forward strand.
TGATTAGAAATGTGAAAATCATTCTCAACAAACTCGGGCAGAGTTCCGGCTGAGTTCGGATGCTAATATCTCGTAAACGAACGTTGCCTGCAGATTTGGAGGGAACATAATTTCGAAAATCCCTTGGCCGAACTCGATCAGAGTTCTGGTCGAATTCTCTCTTGGCAGAATAGGATTTTTGGGTCCAAATTGCATAGGATTTTTGGCTGTATGGATATGTGGAACTTTGTTGGATTGGGTAGGCTTTTTGGATTTGTGGACTAAAAAAACCTAAGCCAGTATTATCCCGAATGATCTTATATTTATATTTCCTAGACTCAATAAAAATAAAATACAAAAGAAAATAAAAAATGACTCGATCTGGGTTATGTAGGAACGAAATGTAAAGCGCAATACTCTAGAGGGAGGGTGAATAGAGTAGGCAACGAAAAAATTAGCTATAAAAAATGTTAGCAACAAGACCACAGAATATATATCATAAGTATGTAAATGATAAGCAAAAATCAGAAAGAAAATGAAAACCCGGCGAGGTATACTAGTTTTCCTCTTATGAGGACTATTCCAGTCGAAAGAACTCTAGCTTCCAATTGAATCCACTATGGAAAAATACCGCGAGTTTTCAATCAAACTCCTTACAACTTCTACAACGCGAGCTTTGATCCGAAGTAATTGACCAACTTCAATTGTGAAGTGTCTTTCTTCAATCAAGCCTCTGATCACAATCACTCTGAAACTTCTAGACTGAACCGCACTGGCAAATCGATTAGAGGATTATAACTGGCTTGAGATTTGAAAATGAAAGAGCGTAGAACAATTTGGAATACTGTAGTAGGCTTAGAGAGAAGAGAAGAGAGAGATGTGTTGAAATGAGGGAAATTCTTCTCTATTTATAGGTTTTTCCAAAAGCAAAATTCGAACATAATTCTTTGAGAGAATCTCGGCAAATAGTCGTTGCATCCGTAACTGCGGGATAAACAAGTTCAAAATCCAACGGGCACTAACCGAACTCGGGTAGAATTCGGGTCGAACTCGGGCCAAATTCTTCTGGGGTCCAGAGTTAGATTTTTTAGGATTTTTGTAAATTGGTTTTTGGTTTTTTTGAAAAGTTTAAAAGCAGTCAGGAGCTTTTTGTAAAATGGGCTATTTTCAAAACAAAAGGATATTTTGAAAACATTTGGGATTACCTATTTGCCAGTACGACTCGATGTACATTATATTCCTGTACTCAATAAATATAAAAATTACATTGAATATAAAATACAGACTCATGTGGCAAAATGGCTTCGATCTTAAACGGAACGGTAGCAGTTCTCAACAATCGTCCAAGTAGCCCTTATATCGAGACAGGGTTAGATCAATTATTAAAATTAGGTTCGACCATGACCAATGGACCAAAAATCTCTCCAATTTTGATAATTGACAAACCTTGACTGATATAACATCTCGATCTTTTATTTTGAAAAGAATCAAACTTGTAATGTACTTGTTCAGCTTGTAATGGTATTGTATCCTCAAAAAAATTCTTTTATCCTGCAAAAGATGTTAGATCATATTTCTCTCCCATTGTCACTTAGCAAAATAATTACAAAGAAAGAAGTTCCCCCGCAATTCATGCATAAGAAACAAACGTTTGAAGAAATACAAAAAATAGACAAAAAAAATGTATTTCACAGGCAGTTTACGGTAAGAAGCATAAACTGAAAGAAATAGTGCTACTAAAAAAATGCATACACAGTATAAGAGAGAATAGTAAGATACACACTGAAATGCATACTAATAAGAGAATATGACTAGATGTTCCAAATACATCAACTCAGCAATAAAAGTCTCAGTACTATAAATAATGACAAAGTACTATCTTAGAATGTCGGAGCATTTTCAAGCATATATAGACAAAATAAAGTCTAATTAGATAACATCTAGACAAACTACATGACTTCTAGATCAAAAATCCTCAGAGTCATCATCATCAGTGCCAGTAGCACCACCATGTCCAGATAGTCCAGCTCCAGAAGTCCCAGCTCCAGAAGGGTGTGGAGTAGCACCAGAACCACGGTACCAATCATAAGCGTTATCGGGCTTAAAGAAGTGAGGAACCGCCTCATTCTCATAGCGGTAGCCAGATACAGCTGGATCTCGGGGAAAAGAACTGGCAGAATGACTAATCTGAGCAAATCGTAGATCCGTAAAGAAATTTGTAAGAGCCTGAAACCGACTACCAACTCGGAACTCGCATTCCCTCGATGTGTCAGTAATAAATGCTCGTAAATCAGAAAGATGCTAGTGAATACCCTCATAAAGACATAGAATAGTCCTGTAGAGGTGGAGGTGGAACAGTAGGATGAACAAGAGGAACAGTTATGCTACGACAAAAAAGCTGAAGATACTTGGGCTCAGAGTCACGAGCACAAGTGGATAGATCAATCTCAAAATGCTGAAAGATGATTGGGAGGATCATCGTGTAAGCAAGATTTTTGTTCCTTTCGTGATAAAGACCCATCATCTGAATGATAGTATTGGGAACAGAAAAATTGATACCCTTATGAATATGGTAAAGAGCAGAAATTTTATAGGTAGTCACATCGTCTTTTGAAGTAGAATTGGACAATATAGTGGAGTAGACGATGCGATGCAATTCATAGAAAAATAAGTTCAAATTAGTAGTTTTGAACTTACCAGAACGAACACGATCAGGAAAACAAAGTTCGTTCTTGAAGCTGTTTAAGGTCATGCATATGGGAAATTCAAATTTTGTGATATCGTCTAGCGGAGCACCTTCATTTGGAATATAAAGGATTTTTGCTAAGTCGAAATCACTGAATTGAATATCGGTTCCGGCGAGACGACTTTTAACAGTGAAAGTATTAAGAGTGAAATTGTAATAAAATAAAAGGATAGCATTACTTACAATCAGATATGAATGAGTAACAATGTTATACAATCCTAATGCTTCGAAATAAGTCCGATGGGACGGAAAGATAGTCCATTTAATCAGAGCAACGGGGCATATGTTGCGAATCGAGAAATTCGCATACCATAAAAGTGATTGATCATGGGTTTGGAAGAAAAACCCATTGAACTCCCCGTCGTCTGTTGGACGGGTGAAATGAAGGATTCATGGATTGGATCCGAAGACGAGGCTTCTTCACTAGTCGCTGTCTTCTTCCTCTTGAAGGGGTTGAAGTTCTTAGGCATTATTTCTATAAAAAAATATAGAAATTTACGAAATTGAACACGAGAGACGGAGGAGGTTATACCTTATGAGATTTGAGTATGTGGAAGAGAACGAGATACTCTGCACGAATCCAAAATTTGGATTAAAATCTCCGAAAGAGTTGAGCGCAATGGATTGAAAAAAAAACTAGGGTTTTGGAGCTCGGACGTGGCTGCTTGCTATGTTTTGAGGATTTTGGAGGAGATGAATAGGAAGGGGCCACTTGATTCTGACTTAAAAGTACCCGACACCAACAGAACTCGGGCCGAATTCGGTCAGAGTTTGCCTGGGGTTCTGTTGAGCTATTTTTTAGAAAAATTAAATGCAATGCCACTTTATATTCATCAATCATTTTCAATTATTTAATTCCAAGTTTAGTTATTTTAAATTTTAATTAATATAATTAATATTAGTTTATGAATTAAATTTTGTTACGTATCTACTGTCTCAGATTAGCTGTAGGGGTACTGTCCCAGCTAACAAAGGTTCACCGGGGAACACTTAAGTACCATTTCGCTTTAGCCGTAGTCGTGGTGACAAATAGACCCTTTGTAGGCTTGTATCAAAAGTAGTTTTTTATATTGAAAAGTAATCAATAAAACATAATCAATTAATATTATTGACATCTAAAATTCCTAATTCTCGATGTAAATAATTAAAACGATCTTCTGCTAATAGTTTTATAAAGATGTCAGCTAATTGGTTCTCTGTGTCTATATATACAAGGTTTATATCTCCATTTTCTTGATGATCTCTAAGAAAATGATGTCGAATCTCAATATGCTTAGTGCGAGAGTGACATACATGATTCTTAGTCAAATTAATAGTACTAGTGTTGTCAAAAAAATGGATATGTATGAATACTGTAATCCAAAGTCTTCTAAGGTTTGCTTCGTCCATAAAATTTGTGCACAACAACGTCCTACGACGATATACTCAGCCTCATTAGCTGATAATGCGGCAGAATTTTGCTTCTTGCTAAACCAAGAGACTAAAGCCTTACCTAGGAAATGACACATGTCGCTATTATTTTTTTATCTACTTTGCATCACGTAAAATTAGCATCCGAGTAACCGATTAGGTCAAAGGACGTAGTTTTGGGATATCATAAGCCGACAGAAGAAGTACCTTTAAGGTATCGAAAGATACACTTAACTACACACAAGTGTGATTCCTTAGGATTAGCTTGGAAATGTGCATACAAGCAAACACTAAATATTATATCAGGGTGACTAGCAGTTAAATAAAGTAAACTACCAATCGTACATCGATACTTACGTATGTCGACTAGTTTGCCTTGTTCATTAGTATCAAGCTTGGTTGAAGTTCCCATCGGAGTACCAATAGGTTTGACGGTTTCCAATTCGAACTTCTTTAGCAAGTCTTTTGTGTACTTTGCTTGATTAATAAACGTCCCACTGTTGGTTTGTTTGATTTGCAGTCCAAGGAAGACTTTGAGTTCTTCCATCATGCTCATCTCAAACTCATTCTGCATACACTTTGAAAATTATTGACAAAGAGATTCATCAGTAGATCCAAGGATAATATCGTCAACGTAAATCTGAATTGAAAGAAGATTTCCATTCAAAGATTTTTTAAATAGTGTAGTATCAACCTTACCTTTTGTAAAATCGTTATCAAGTAGAAAAGAGCTTAAACGATCATACCAAGCACAAGGAGCTTGTTTCAAACTGTATAAGGCTTTCTTCAACTTGAAAACATGATCAGGATTTTTAAAATCAGTAAAACCTGGAGGTTGAGCTACATAAACTTTTTCTTTAATAAAACCATTCAAAATTGTACTTTTAACGTCCATTTGAAAAAATTTGAAATTATGAAAACATGCAAATGCACATAACATGTAAATGGATTCTAATCTCGCTACTGGGGCATAGGTTTCATCATAGTCGATACCTTCCTCTTGGTTGTATCATTAAGCTACGAGTCGGGCCTTGTTACGAGTAACTAAACCATTCTCATTAAGTTTATTTTGGAATACCTAGCGGGTGCCAATGACCGGATGATCAATGTGCTTGGGAACAAGTTTCCAAACTTGATTTTGTTCAAATTGGTTTAATTCTTTTTGCATAGCATCAAACCAAAAATTATCACTACATACTTCTTCCATATTTTTGGTTCTAGCTATGAAATAAATGCAACACAGGAAACTATATTTCTACTTGAGGAATGAGTACTTATACCCCTAGTAATCTCACCTATTTCTAAGTCCTTGGGATGGTCAGCAAAAACTTCATTCTTTTTGGCAGACTCTCAAGGTAGCTGGTTCTGGCTTCTGGTTCTGTACATGATCTACCTGGAGGATTAGCTGGTGCCATGCTTGAAGGTTCTACAAGTGTTGTACTTGGTGTACTGAAGTCTTCATCATCATCGTCGATTGTCTGTTGATTCAGTTCGTCAAAGGTAATATTTATTGACTCTTCGATGATCATGATCCTTTTGTTGAAGACTCGGTACCCTTTGTTTTTAGCCGCATAACCTAAAAATACACCTTCATCGGCCTTTTTGTCAAATTTTCCCATATTATCTTTAGTATTAAGAATAAAGCATTTGCAACCAAAGATTTTGAAATAAGAAACATATGGTATCTATCAAACCATAACTCATAGGGAGTCTTCTTCGATTTATGTCGAATTAGAACCCTATTAAGAACATAACAAGTTGTATTAACAGCTTCAGCCTAAAAGTATTTAGGTAGACTAAACTGGTTTAACATAACTCTAGCCATTTCAGATAGAGTCCTGTTCTTACAATCCACAACTCTATTTTATTGCGGAGTCCTAGGGCAGGAAAACTCATGCAAATAACCGTGTGTGTCACAAAATTGGTCAAACTATGCATTCTCAAATTTGCCGCCATGATCGCTCGAATACAAGTGATCATGAATCTTTTTTCATTCTGAACTTTCTTGCAAAAGAAGACGAATTCAGATAATACATCATTTTTTTGTGCAAGAAAATATATCCACGTGTATCTAGATAAATCATCTACTATTACGAAAGCATATAACTTACCACCTAGGCTAGCAATTCTACTAGGCCCAGATAAATCTATATACAGTAATTGTAGAGGTCTAGTAGTACTTACAGCATTCTTGGACTTACATGTGGATCGGGTAGCTTCGTTCTTTTTACATTCACTACATACCGTATCCTTCTTGAAAGTGATGTCCGGTAAGCCTCGTTCCAACTTTTTTGTGGATAGTCTTAAAATTGTGTCCATATTTGCATGACCGAGTCTCATATGCCATAGTTTACTCTCATCATTCTTGGCGATTAAGCATTTATCTGCTTTGTTAGCCTCTTCCCAGTAGATAGAAAACATATATGTTGTCTTCCCTAATACCTTCAAAGATAGTACTACCAGTTGAGCTATCAACTATAGTACATTTGTCGTTGACAAAGTTAATACCATAACCATGGTCTGCTAAATGGCTTATGCTGAGTAGGTTATATTTTAACTCCGTTGCTAGACAGACATCTGTAGTCACAGGATAAGGAGCCTTACCAATATTATCGATACCTACTATATATCCTTTAAGATTAGTACCGAAGGAGACGTATCCTTCTTTCTTCTTCGACAGTGTTACGAATAATAAAGCGTCACCGATCATGTGCCGTGAGAAACCGCTATCGAGGATCCACTTGCTTCTAGCATGCGTTGGGTGTTCCACCTACAAAAGATTTTGCAGATGAAACTTTTGGTACCCATTTTTTGTAGGGTCCTGAGATATTAGTTTTCGGTATCCATGTATATATCTTTAAATCAACAAGCTTTCTAACTCTACATGCAGGAGAGATATGACCAATGGTGCCACAATAATGACATCTGGCATGTTGAGTGTTAGATACAGTGTATTGTGCATGATTGGCTGGTCTTGCTTTTCTAGTTGGATATTGATAATAAAATGCATGCCTATTAGTCTTCTTGGGCAAAGGTTTGGTTGGGTTTGGTCTGACAGTGTTGGGTTTGACAGTGTTCCAGTGTTTCGATAAGTGATACGTGTTATGGTAGGAAGCAGCAACCTGAGGCTGTTTTTCTAACCTAATTTCCAACTTTTTGAAGTGTCATACAATGTATTGTAGTCAGCAGTGAGTGCATGACTAGTGCTTGCTGAAGACTTTCCTTCTCTTTGAGTAGGTCTTCCTCTAATTTGGTAATGGTCTTGTCTTTCTCTTCTGATAGTCTTGTGGTCTCGTGTAACTGCAACTTAATATAAGAAAGCTCACCTACCTCACTAGAATTATCATTAGTTCTAACCTCAGCTAGTAGGTCAGTAGGTCTTCCTATTTCACCTTTGTACTCTTTGAGTACCTTCTTAGAGTTTTGGTATTTGCTATGTAGTTTTCTGTAATCACCTAAGAGGTCACTAAAGGCTTCACCTAACTGTTCAAAGGTAAAATCTTCATATGTATCAAACAGGGGGTTAGTATTTACCTGATCAAATACTATTAAGCATACATTTGCAGCATCGTTTGATTGTTCATCTTCTGAGTCACTGGCTTCACTTTTATGTCATATGATTGTATTGGCATACCTTCTGGATGTTGATTTCTTCAGGTAACTCTTATCATACTTGTTGCTTTTCCTGGTTGATGATGGTGCTGTCGGACAATCCTTCTTGATCTGTCCTTTCTTCTTGCAACCGTAGCAGATTGGATATTCTTCGTTGTTGCTATTGTTGTTGTTGTGATCTTTTGTTCTTCTGTTGAATGTCATGAACTTCTTGAACTTTCTTACTAAGAGAGCTTGATCTTCTGAGTCAGAGTTACTGTCGTCGGAATTATCTTCGACAGATCTTATGTGTTGAGCTTTGAGGGTGATCGACTTCTCCTTTAGTACAACTTCTCCAAAGTCTTGATGTTCTAGCTCGCGAGTGAGTAACTTACCCATGAGTGTTTTAAGAGACATAGTAGTGAGGTCGTTCCTTTTAATGATTGACGTAGCCTTTGGAATCCAGTTCTTCGTGAGAGCTCGTAGAAGTTTGTGAATCTTCTTATAGTTATTGTATTCCTTGCCTAATGAAGATAGAGGATTTACAATATCCAAAAATCTTGTAAACATCTGAGTGGCGGATTCGTTTGGCTTCATCTTGAATATCTCATACTCCTGAGTAACTCTGCTGATCTTTGACTCCTTGACTTGTGTTGTGCCTTCGTGAGTAACTTCGAGAAGTTTTCACACTTCATTTGATGTTATGTATGTAGACACCCTGTTAAATTCACTCCTGTCTAAGCCACAAAACAAAGCGTTAATAGCACGTGCGTCAAGACTGGCATGTTTTTTCAGCTTCAGTATACTTGTCATGGGGTTTCTCAACCAACTCTCCATCAACAAGAATACGTGCAGGCATTTTACAGCCATCAATCACAATAGACCATAAGTCAAAATCTAGAGATTTCAAAAAGAAACTCATATATATTTTCTAGTATGTGTAATTTGTACCATCAAACAATGGAGGTCTGTTTGTGGCCTGGCCTTCATTTGTGAATTTCACAGTTGCCATGTGTGATATAAAGTGATCTATGTAACAGCAGTATGGATAAGAATATAATAGTTGTGTTACCTTACTTTACCTAATAATTCGCTCTGATATCAATTATAATAATGAAATGTAAAGCGCTATACTCTAAAGGGGGTGAATAGAGTAGGCAGCAAAAAAATTAGCTAAAAAAATATTAGCAACAAGATCACAGAATATATATCACAAGTATGTAAATAAAAAGTAGAGATCAGAAAGCAAAGGTAAACACGGTGATGTATACTGATTTCCCTCTTATGAGGACTATTCCAGTCGGAAGAACTCTAGCGTCCAGTTGAATCCACTATAGAAAAATACTGCAAGTTTTCATCCGAAGTCCTTGCAACTTCTACAACGAGAGCTTTGATCCGAAGTAATCAACCAACTTCAATTGTGAAGTGTCTTTCTTCAATCAAGCCTCTGATTACATTCACTTTGAAACTTTTAGACCATACCGTACTAGCAAATTGACTAGATGATTATAACTGGCTTAGGATTTGAAAATGAAAGAGCTTAGAACACTTTGGAATACCGTAGTAGGCTTAGAGAGAAGAAAAGAGAGAGGTGTGTTTAAATGAGAGAAATTCTTCTCTATTCATAGGTTTTTCTAAAGGCAGAATTCGGACAAAATTCTTTGAGAGAATCTCGGCAAATAGTCGTTGCATTTGTAACTGCGGGATTACCATGTTCAAAATCCAACGGCACTAACCGAACTCGGGCAAAATTTGAGCCGAACTCGGGCAGAATTCTCCTGGGGTCCAGAGTTAGATTTTTGGGATTTTTGTAAATTAGTTTCTGGTCTTTTTGAAAAGTTTAAAAGCAGTCAGGTGATTTTTATAAAATGGGCGATTTTCAAAACAAAAGGATATTTTGAAAACGTTTTGGGATAGCCTATTTGCCAGTACGACTCGGTGTATATCGTATTCCTAGACTCAATAAATATAAAAATTGTATTGAATATGAAATACAGACTCATTTGGCAAAACGGCTTTGATCTTGAACGAAATGGTAGAAGTTCTCAGCAATCGTCCAAATAGCCCTTATATCGAAACAGGGTTAGATCATATTAAAATCAGGTTCGACCATGACCAATGGGCTAACAAATTCCGATATAATCTTGTCTAGATGACGATACAATATTCATTGTAGATGCAGGATATAGAGGTAGTATGTTCTTTTGATATTAATTTCAGCAAGATGTAACAGTAGTAGTAGTTAGTATATTTTGCGTATCGACTTAAGTTTTTTGTTGATTGTCAAAATCAGGTGTGACTATTTAGCCAATGGGCCAACAATCTTCTCCATTTTGATAATTGACAAACTTAAGTCTATACCAAAATATAACTAAAAATGTAACTTGAAATAATATACCTGACTTGATCATTGATTGGAATTTTTTGTAGATATTTAAAATTTTGGTATTGCTTTTCTCCCCTTTTGTCATGTATGCAAAATGAGTGGCTCCCCCGCAATATGTGAAGCCAATAATTTTACACAGTATAAATGAACTAAAACTCAGATAGGATCAAGGAAATACAACTAAAGAAGTTTGGACTACTACAAAGTGCGTAGCTACATAAATCACCATCAGCAGACTAAAACCACAAAATCTCCAAACCAAAAGCCCAAATCACATATGAGCCCCAGCATCGGCTGGAGGAGTAGGCGGCTTATCGAAATAAGCAGTAGTCAGATCGAAGTATCCGAATGTGGTCGGATCATTAAACCGCGGTCCGTCGATGCCAAGTTGACGGAGGATCGGATAAGGAGCTGAAGGATGATGTGCCAAACTTCAGTACAGATCAGCGATGCTATTCCTCAATATCTGAGCCTGAGAGGTATGGCTAAACTCAACATAGACATAGCTTTGATGACGTTGTACAGAGAGAGTGACAAAGTCATCGAAGCGCTGATAGAATTGTAGATCAAATCCTGAAGCAGGAGCGAAAGTAGGAGCTGGAACGTTTGGATCGGTATGAGAATCAGCAGGACCAGCAACGTGTGGAGGTGGAGATAAAGAATATTTTCTAGACCTTGTCAGCTCAGAAGATGACCCGGAGATAAGACAGGAATCAAGATTGATTTCAAATCTCCTAAAGATAACTGCTATATTCATGGGGACAGAAAGTTGTGCCCCACTCTCCTAGAACCAATCATCCAGGACATGAATGACTTGGGGACAGAGAAAGGAACACCGAAGTGAATGTGGTACATGGCAGACATCTCAAGAAAGGTAATCTCATCGGTAGATCCCATTTTAGGAAGCAAAGCAGAATAGATAAAACGATACAACTCATAAAATTTTTGATCAAGGTGTTTTGCATACAACCTACTGCCCCGAGGGACTGGGTAGGATGACACATTACAGCCTTAATGGAATCAAGAGTAACTTCTTTAGGAAATTGAACTTTGTAAATTTCAACTAAAGTTTTGCCGACGTCAGGCATATGAAAATATTCACTAATGTCATTTGAGTTGAATTCAAGTTCTTTTTCGTCGATGCAAGAATAGATACTACCGTCGGATTTTATTTGCATGTTATAGTAAAACATACGAACGACATTATCATAGATATTATCAGAAGTTTCAAAGAAATCTCGGAGATTTAAGTTTTCAAAAGTCGACGCGTACTCCGAAAAAATAGTAAAGTTGACATATCGCCCGGGGCAAATTTTGCGATAGCTAAAAGCGTCAAACCAAGACTCCGATATTTCCAAACATGGAAATAAAGTTGCGTCATATTCTACTTCGTCAATAGGGCGAGCAGGACTGAATATGTTGACGGGTTCGTATTCGGAGGTTGAAGATCAACCCGCTGTAGAATCTCCTTTCCGTTTCTTGTATATTTTGGGAGCCATAAAGAAAAAGGAGAATGATAGAGATATACCTTAAGAAGAATGGAGATGGAAGGAGATATACCTTAAAAAGAATATTGGAGCTTGGGAAGTAGAATAGCAAACTAGGTTTTTAGAGTTTTTCGTTCGGGTGTGAAGAAAAACGAAGGGGAAGATGAAGTTATATAGGAAGCTAGGCCCAGCTGTGTTGTTCTAGAAATTCGAACCGACGCCAACCGAACTCGGTCTGAGTTCGGACAAAGTTCGGCTACTTGTTTTCCTATTTCATTTTATGTGTAATGAATAATAAATAGACTTAATAACTCTTAATTCTTCAATTTAGTAATATCCATTACTTTGGGTTAGCTATATGGGTCGGGTCCCAGCTAGAGGTAGTCCGAAGACACTTGGCACCGTATTGCTTAGACTTTTTACGTATTTTTGATAGAAGGGCCCTTTCGGCTTGTATCCAAAATAACTTCAATTAATAAACATCAAAATTTTCAAGTTGTAAGAATTTTAATTAAACATAACGCATTATGAATCTAAAAATTCAAGTATACCTAGTTAACGTCGTAGATAATTGAAACGGTCTTCAGCCAGAGGTTTTGTGAAAATATTTATTAATTGATGATCTGTGTCAATGAATTCTAAACAAATATTTTCGTGTTGTTGGTGATCACGTAAAAAGTGATAGGATATCTCTATGTGTTTCGTACGTAAGTGACAAACAGGGTTCTTAGTCAAATTGATCGTGCTAGTGTTATCACAATATATAGGAATCTTCGTGTAGTACAGATTGTAGTCTTCTAGGGTTTGCTTCATCCACAAAATTTGAGCACAACAGCGTCCTATGGTGATATACTCAGTCTCAGTATTTGATAGGCTACAAAATTTTACTTTTGCTAAACCAAAAGACTAAAGCTTTTCCTAGGAAATAACACGTACCGCTGGTACTTTTATGGTCTACTTTGCATCCTACAAAATTTGTATCTGAATAACCGATTAGGTTAAAAGATATGGTTTTGGGATACCACAGGACGACTGTAGAAGCTCCTTTAAGGTATCGAAAGATACACTTAACGGTGCATAAGTGTGATTCCTTAGGATTAGCTTGATATCTAGCACAAATATAAATGTTGAACGTGATATCAAGGTGACTAGCAGTTAAATATAATAAATACCAATCATACCTCGATACTTACGCTGGTCGACTGGTTTCCCACTTTCATCAATGTCAAGCCGAGTTGATGTAGCCATTGGAGTTCCGATAGGCTTTAGTTATAGAAGTTATACTTATTCAGTAAATCCTTCGTATACTTAGCTTGGTTGATGAATGTTCCCTGAGAGTGCTATTTGATCTGGAGTCCTAGAAAGTAGTTTAGTTCTCCCATCATGCTCATCTAAAACTCACTCTGCATACACTTAGCAAATTCTTGACAAAGTTTTTTATTAGTAGAACCAAAAATGATGTCGTCTACATAAATTTGCACAAGAAGAATATCATCATCTGAAGACTTGATAAATAAAGTAGTATCAACTCTTCATTTTTAAAAGCCATTTTCAAGTAGAAAGGCACTTAGGCGTTCATACCAAGCACGAGGTGCTTGTTTGAGTCCATAGAGTGCTTTCCTAAGTTTGAAGATGTGATCAAGTTTTTAAAAATCTTCAAAACAAAGGGTTGTTTCACAAAAACTTCTTCTTTTAAAAAGCTGTTTAAAAATACACTTTTTACGTCTATTTGATATAGTTTGAAATTGTGAAAACATGCAAATGCACAAAACATGTGGATGCCTTCTAGTCTAGCAATAGGAGCATATGTCTTGTCATAATCAATACCTTCTTTTTTATTATAACCTTGTGCCACTAGACGTGCTTTGTTGCGTAGAATTGGCCCATCCTCACTTAGTTTATTTCGAAACACCCATTTTGTAGCAATTATTAATTGACCAATAAGTACTAGAACAAGTTCCCAAATTTGGTTTCTCTCAAATTAATTTAGTTCCTCTTGCATGGCATCAATCTAAAATTCATCATTAAAAGTATCTGCTACAATCTTAGGTTCTATTTGAGATATAAAAGCTATATTTGCTACTATATCAGTGTCTTTAATAGAAGAACGTGTACTTATATCTTTTAATACATCACCTATGACGAGCGTCTCTGGATGGTCTGGCAAAAATTACCAAGATTTGAATATCTTTGTTAGACTTTCCATAGGGCTCTCTTTGGTAGCAGTATCTTTAGATGACTTGGATTTATTCTATGCATCTTCATCATCACTATCGATAGATTTATGACTATTTAGCTCCTCAAAGGTAACATTAATAGATTCTTCAACAATCATAGATCTTTTATTAAATACTATTCCTTACTCTTAGCAGCATATCCGAGAAATATCCCTTCATCTGCTTTAGAGGCAAACTTTTCTAAGTTGTTCTTGGTGTTCAGGATAAAACAACGACATCCAAAAACTTTAAAATAAGAAATATTTGGAATCCTTCCAAAACAATGCTCATATGGTGTTTTTTCTTCGAGATAGGTCGAATTAACACCCTATTTAAAACATGACAGGCTGTACTAACAGCATCTGCCCAAAAATATTTAGGAAGATTATGCTGATTTAGCATGACTCTAGCCATCTCGCTTAGAGTATGATTCTTCCGTTCTATAACACCATTCTGTTGAGGAGTTCTAGGACAAGAAAATTTGTAGTAATATCCACTATCATCACAAAACTTTTTGAAATTAACATTTACGAATTAGCCACCATGATCACTTTGAATTCGAGTAATCATAAAGCCTTTTTCGTTTTGTACCTTTTTTCAAAATATCTGAAATTCAAAAATAGCATCACTTTTATTTGATAAAAAGTAAACCCATATATAACGTGAGAAATCATCAATAATTACAAAAGCGTAAAGCTTACCGTCAAGACTAGCGACTCTACTAGGACCAAATAAATCCATATGAATTAACTGCAAGGGTGTAGAAGTACTCACAGCGTTGATGGATTTAAAACTTGACCTAGTTGCTTTGTTCTTTTTACAATCAGCACATACCATGTCTCTCTTGAATGTGATTTCAGGGAGTACTTTTACCAGCTTTTTGGTGCATAGTCATGAGATAGTGTCCATATTAGCATGTCCTAGCCTCATGTGTCGTAGCCAGCTTTCATCTTGATTTGCTACTATGCACCTTCCTGCATTGTTAGTACTTTCTAAAAAGAAAACATAAATGTTGCCTTCCCTAATCCCTTCATATACAGGATTACCATATGACATTTCATATATAGAACATTTGTCTTTTATAAAGTTGATAACATAACCATTATCTGCCAAATGACTTATGCTAAGTAGGTTATGTTTCAACTCCGTAACTAAACAAATGTCTTTTATTATTGGGTAAGGAGACATACCAATAGTGCCATTTCCAATTATATCACCTCTCAAGTTATTTTTGAAGAAAATGTATCCTTCTTTCTTCATCGATAGCGTAGCGAACAAAGATGCATCACCAGTCATGTGTCGTGAACATCCGCTATCGAGAATCCACTTGCTTCTAGCATGAGAGGGTTGAGGGTCCACCTACAAAACGAGTAGATGAATCCTTTGTTACCAATTTCTTGAAGGGTCCATTTTGATTAGTCTTAGGTCTCCAAACAAGTATTTGATTATCAACAAGCTTTCTTGCTAGATAATACTGTGATATGTGCCCGTGAGTACCACAGTACGTGCAAGTAATTTTTGAAAAAGTGTTTTTTGTTTCTGTGTTGACATGCTTTTGTGTCTTCTTTGAAAACCTATATGTGAAAGCATAATTGTGATTGGCATGTTGCTTGTGTGCTTTCTGTGGTTTAGTCCTCTTAGTTGTATGCTTAGCATTAGGACTAACCTTAGGCTGTATAATAGGGATGGCCTATTTGCCTAACTTGATTTCTAACTTTTTAGAAATCATACAAGACTCTTCATATTTAGCAGTCATATCGCTGAGTCTTTGTTCTGTGACTAAGTATCTCTTCTTCTCTATGTCATAAAGCTCTTGCATTTTGACATAGTCTCTTTCTTTCTTTTCGATGATGAGGATAGCCTCATGATAGTCTACTTTGAGATTGGCTATCTCATCTATGTTACCAATAGCTGACGTCTCTTTAATGTCTTCAAGAAGATTAGACAATCTTGTTATTTCGGTTGTGCATGCCTTAACCACTTTGCGAGATTGCTTGTACTTTTCTAATACATTTCTGTGTTCTTCAAGTAGTTCGCTAAAGGTTATCTCTAATTCATCGAAAGTAAAGTCATCATACAGAGGGTTAGAAGATACCTTATCAAATGCCATAAGACATAGAGTGGCAGTGCTGCAGGGTCTGTCTTCTTCCTCTGATTCACTGGCATCACTTTCGTGCTAGATACTTGTGTTGGCATACTTTTAACCTATTGTAGCTTTCATGTTTGATCTTGATCTATCATATGGATTGCTTTTCTTTGACAGTGGACAGTCCTTCTTTATATGTCCTGACTTCTTGTATCGGAAGCATTTAGTTTCTTCTTTATTGCTTTCGTGGACGTCTTTCTTCTTTCAGTTTGACCTCTCAAACTTTAGGAATTTTTTGAAGTTCTTTACTAGCAGAGCTTGCTCATCACCACTAGATGAATCTTCATCAGAATCATTATATGCAACTCTTTTGGCTTGTGATTTGAAGGCGATAGATTTTTTCTTATGGGTTGCTTCTTCAAATTCTTGCAAGTCCAACTCATGGGTCATCAGCTTGCCCATAAGTGTCTCCAGAGTTATTCTGGTGAGATCGTTTCCTTCAATGATCGTAGTTGCCTTTGGGTTCCAATTCTTGGGTAGAGCCCGTAGCACCTTTCTGATCTTCTCATGGTTAATGTAATCATTACCAAAAGATTGCAAAGGATTAGTAATATCTAGGAAATGAGTAAACATCTGTGTAATTGACTTGTCGAGTTTCATCTTAAATGATTCATATTCCTATGTTAGTCTGCTGATTTTGGATTCCTTCACTTGGAAAGTACCTTTGTGAGTTACCTTAAGAAGTCTCCAAATCTTATGAGATGTAGTACAGGTAGAAACATGATTAACCTCCATTTTGTCGATTGCATAAAATAGTGCATTGATGGCTCGTGCACCTAGACTAGCCTTTGTCTTTTCTTTATCTATGTATTTGTCGTATGGCTTGTCTACAAGTACACCCTCAATCACTATAGGTGTCAGTTTCTTATAACCATCAACTACTATAGACCAAAGATCAAAGTCAAGAGACTTTAGAAAAAAAAAACTCATCCGTGTTTTCCAATATGTGTAGTTTGTTCCATCAAATAGTGTGTTTGCAAAAACAAAAAGTTTATTCCAAACTTAAAAAAAGAATCGTACAAAGTACAATGAATTCTGGGAAAGTACAACTGTAGGAATCTGATCAGAAGACGATCACTTTATCCCTTGGACTATGTGAACTTGAAGACTAGAGCCTCTGGAGAATGCAGCAGCAATTTTGTAAGAGTTATTGATCTCCGTGCGTCATCCTTTAACAATGATTGGAAACTCTATTTATAGAGGTCTGGAAATAACTGTTTTAGCAGTTATTCTGATGTGCACGAGGCTGGGTTGCGCCACATTGGGTTGCACCGACCTCATGTTGTGCCAACTTTCATTCAGTTATCAGTCATGTACTAGCTGTATTTAGACGCATGGCATTATGTGATTGAGATGCGCGTGGTCGTGTACAGGATAGTAGACACGTCTTGAGAGATTAGTGGCATGTGTGCCACGTCATCCTGCTTTGGAAATGAAAATTGTCTCAACTTTATCAGGTTGTGCGAGCTTCAGTCAAAAGTTAAACTGCGCCTGATTAGACTGCGCCTAGACATGTGGCAGCTTTTGAGAAAAAGTTATTCAGATTGCGCCTAGGCGCAACTAAGAAAATTGTTTAGATTGCGCCTAGACGCAACTCATAAGATATGCAGGACAGCTGTCAGTCCAATCTCCTCGAGTGGCACAATTCGAGGGATTCGAAGAGATTTCTCCCGTTCCCTGTGTTGTCAGTTGTCAGTGTTGTCAGGTAATGATGGCCATTAAATGTCAGACGCCACGTAGACTTTGGCACAATGTGACTGGGCGCAGTCTGATATATGGCGCAACCTGATCCTCAGCGCAGTTTGATCTCTGGGCTTCAAAATAGTGGCACAGTTTGATTTTTGGGGCGCAACTTGATCAATGAGTAGTAGATACATGGCGCAACTTGATTTTTAGGCCCTACAAGACCCCCTTCAAAGTTTTCAAAACTTAAAAATATTTTAAAGTTTTGAAATACTTTGAATTTATAAAAGTTTTGACTGAGTCAAGTTGCGCCAGTCTCGCGCAGTCTGTTACGACCAGTTACGATTTTTCATGCACCATTGTGGGTGACTGTTAGGATTCTGACTTTTGGCTATAAATAATCCCTATTTAATCCACTGTGATTCTTTACTTTCACTTTTAATCTTCTGAGGAAATTTTTTGAACTCTTGCAACCCTCTTTTCCGACCATCTTCTCGACGACATGGCCCCCAAAAAGACTGCTGCTGACAAAGGGAAGGCCATCGCCACCTCTTCAACTCGTGCTCCGTCCACCCGTTGTAACGCCCCAGTCCCAAAATACTTAAGACTAGGTACGTATCTATGCCAGTTGCATACATACGAAGTATACTCCAATATATGGAAACTCGTATGTATACATAAGCTGTAAAATACAGTAAACCAAGAGTAATCTAATCTCATCCACAAATGAAGAATAAAAGATATCATGTAATCAACTGTAATAAGTCTTTGTACAATACGTTGGGCGGAGATAAAGTCCACTACCAACTATCTCAAATAAAAGGTACAAGAAGGAATAGATGAAATAACAAGACGAGCCAAGTGCAATCAACTTCAAAAGGATGGAGAAGATCACGACCTCGACTAGAACACCTCCAACTATCACAGAAGCACACACCTGAAGAGATAACGAGGTCTTCAGAGGGACGTAACAAGATACATAAAGAACATGCCACATAACTAAATATATACCATGTCATAAATCACAAGTAAAGTAAATAGTCCCACTCGTAACAAGATCCAATATCTCATCATCGAAACAGTGGACTACCCCTACAACCAAACAAGGACAAGGGGTAGCACACTATGCCGCGATTAGACATTGTCCCAAGCTACTAATAGAACGGAGTGATATGACATTTGACGAGAGTTACCTGACCATTCTAATGTGTTTATGCAATAAGAATAAGCCTTCAACGCATGGTCACTCTGGCTCAGTAGCAGTAATCTCAGGTATGGTCCCATCAGGATACCAGGGACCTCAAAGCATAACATTCATCGAATGTTAGAGGCCAGCAGTAAATCAGGTATCAGGATCCAGGACCGTATCTCCCGCAAAGATAACCGGTAATAGGGAAGTGCATACTTGGCCCATACGTTAAGGAACTGTTCTTCCCACCCAATGCCTAACAGAGTCACATCCATGTCTCATATACCTCTACTAACTGCTAAGTCTCCTAGCATACCTCTATTAGTAGTTAGCCCTAACGCATGCACATGGGGGATCAACCCACACGCAAGTACCTCTACATGCTACTTGTCTCACACATCCTCGTGGTACAACTGTGTCGAGGCATATGCAATACACTACAAACGGTAGTCTCCTAACTCTAGGTTCATATGCAATCGAAGGATAGTAACAAAGTAACTAATAATCACTAAGCATGTAGTAAATCAAGAACTCTAATAACTGGAAATAATGAACAGTAATATGTAATAAAATACAGACTGAATGTAAACAGTATAATGGCAAGGTATCTTGCCTGAGGTTATGTGCAAAAGAGAATAATCCAGTAGCTCGAACAGACAAATAAACGAAACAAGAAAAGCCAAATCCCGCAGATGACTCCGGATGCTGCAACAAACATCACGAACGAGTTTAGAATATAAGATATGCCTAGGAAACGTCTGTCCAAAAGTTAAATTCTGGAACAGGGGTAAAATCGTAATTTTGGGTCAAAACGATATCCGCTGTTGGACCCGCTTTGCACCAAAATGCGTGCCAATATCTACGGTCTCTAAAGTCATCAAACTATATGTCTATGAATTTTTTTTGATGAGACGAACCCAACGGTATGTCCAATTTTGGATTCCAGTGGGCCGTGCACAAAATCGTCCATTGAGTGGGATTGTGGGCCCGCAAAAATGGCGCCCCAGTCAACCTTCACAGAATTGAACCAAACTTGGCTCACAGGACCAAAAAAATATTTTGAGTCCAATGGCGCAAGCTTCGTCACGAGTTGATGAGTGTACATGAAGTTGTGACTTAATTTGCAAAGGGTCGATACGTGGTATCTCGACGGATACGCACTGATTTCGTCGCGCACATGCAACGAAATCGGGTTCCGTTAGTTCTCACACGTCGACAACATCCATACGCGCCTTTCGATGCGTATAGTGCGCAACCATGTCACCCGGTTTGTCGAGATGGACGCCGTATCAGGGTGTTTTTCAACTTTTTGAAAACAGAATTTACAATTTTTCGTGAAACTTAAACAACGTGTAACTTTCTACATACTAGATGAAAAGTGAATCCAGAAGGTGCGTTACAATCTTGGTTATGTTGTCTTTGACTTTCTTCAATTATTTTCTACAAAATTTTAATGCACAGAACGAAAATTGGCCGACAAGTTGATGTTTTAAAACAGTTTTTAATATTCCAGAAAAGTGGTTTTTCTCCAACTTCGCTCGATTTTTCGAGCAAGTTAGATGGCCATGTCAAAATCCACCTATAGGATCTCGAAGAGGGTCATGTGGACTTTCTACACAAATTTACGGATCTAAAAACGGAGTTAAAATGAGAGAGCTATCGATCGGGGAAGTTGAGTACCTTAAAGTGGAAAACTGTTGTGTTGTTTGTTGTTGTCGCCGTGGCGACCGTGAGGCGGGACTGCCATCCCTCCGACGAGGCTGGGCACGCACGTCGAGGAGAGGGAGAGGAGGAAGAAAGGAGAAAGTGGAGGAGATTAGGGTTTTTCTTTTCTTTTTTTTTCTTTTTTTTTTTTTGAGAATATACACATATGTGTATATATAGGATTGGGGTGGTCGGCGTCTATGAGGTTGCTGCTACTTTGCTTCTTTGTAAAAGGGGGGGGCGCATGCTGCTGTTCTTTTGCATGCATGTGGTCGGTTCCCACATGGTGGGGCCGACCACATCTCTCTTTTTTTCCTTTTTTTTTAATCCAAATCTTTTTAAACTTCTATATATATATATATATATTTTTTATATATATATATATATATATATATATATATATATATATATATATATATATATATATATATATATATATATATATATATATATATATATATATGTATATGTATATGTATATATATCCAAAAATCTATTTAAATCCAAATAACACTTTAAATGTCACATATCCAAATATTTATATATTTAAATATATCTACATATATATATAAATTCCATTCACAATAAACCAACTCAAAATAATAATAAAATTTAAATATAATGAACATATTTATTTAATCTCCACAAAATAACTTTGGTAATAATAAAATAATAAAATCGTCCCAATGGGTGAACTTATACCGCACACCCTTATCCGGGTCCAAAAGTTTGTATAAATATTGGGAACATTATTTAATAATAAAATACCAATAATTGTACACATAATTAAATAATTAGAAATTGTACATAAAATTCTAAAATAATTTAGGAAATATTTTTACGTACATAAAATATGCCTACATGGCCACCTTGGTCCCATCCTATGCCTATATGGGCTTAGATTTGGTTCGGGCCCAGTTCGGACTGAATTGGACAAACCGGGTCATCTAAAAATTAATATATAAAATAATATTTAATTAAAATACTTTAAATAAGTCAATTCACAATTTGGTCTGGTTTTCCTAGTTTAGACATCACCATGGCTAGGCTTCCCCCGGCATGGCTAGTACACTAGTCAAGGCACACTGCTACATCTTCCGTGCCAAAATTCATGGTAGTCTTATGTTCCAAAATTCAACAATGGCTAAGGTCATTTTAAAAAAATAAATAAAACCATAAATTGTATAAATTCATTTTTAAGTCTAATAAAATAGTAAAAATAATTAAAAAATAGGGGTTTTACATCATAGCCAACTTACAAGAATTTCGTCCTCAAAATTTAGAAAAAATGAGGTAGATAGGGTTGAGGGATAGAAACGAGTTTATCAATACCAACATACGATTAAATTTTTGGAGGAGGCGATGAAACGACGTTCAACACAATCATGCATTAGAAAATTGTGGAGTCGATATATACAAAATATATCTTGGTTATGGAATTGAATAAGGGTTGCTAATGAAGGTGACAAAATTTGATAACCTGAATAAAATAGTGAGAAATTTAGTAGATCAAGAGGATAACTAGACATTTGGGGAATATGGTTCCTTGAGGAAAAACTGGATACTAATCGTCTTGGTTGAGAGTTTCATTTAAGTGAACGATTAGAATCATTCTCGAGTGCTCAAGAATAATGCTAACAATTCTAGGGTTGAGGAAATGAGGAGTAGTTTAAAGGAGAGGATATAGCCACATGAGTTGGTCGGTGGCTATCTAAATTCGTGTTGAAATAACTGATAGGGAAACTAAAGGTGATATCTTGCATCTATCTATCATGTACAGTGCCTGGTCTTTCTAATATAAGTAAAGTAAAAACAATAAAGAGTTCAAGGACGATGCTATCGAGTACGAATACGTGGTTCATAGGCAACGGAAATAATTCAAATGAGAGTTGTCAATGCTGTCGCGGATGAGACTCTAAGGCAAGTTTACTATGTCTCCATCCACGTAGAATAATATGTGATAAGTGAACCAAAGTGCAATAGGTTGATCAGACCATCATGCTCCGGTTCTGATTAGACAATATGTTAGTGGGTGCACCCAATAAAATATGTCATGATAAGCTTGATAACGAAATAAGCTTACAAAACTGAAGCTACATTAGCAGCATGAGATAGTCAAAATATGAACAAGGGAGGTACTGATGAAGGAATTTTAAATAGTCCAAGATCTTTTAAAATCAAGGCTCGCCCGAAGTTTGGGCCTATACAGTTGTCTTGGTTGACTAGCTAAGTTAGGGTCCTCTGAACTTATAGTCTAAGCAAACTTATCAACATGGGTCACAAGGACAAAGGCTTTGTTGGGCCGTGAGGTATTCTACCCAACTTACAAGGATTAAACTAGTAATGGGATGGGACAATGGGTTAAGCAATCAAGATAAAGCACAAATTTAAGCATTTAAGGAACTAAGTAGAACAAAATTCACCTATCAGGTTAAGGGATTGAGTCAAGGTTGGATCTCTTAATTGAAGTCGGAAAGTATTTTGGTGTCATGGTAGAGGTTATAGTTTGGTCATTTTGACCAGAAGGTCATATCATGAAAATAGTGTACAAGGAGACATGTTTTAGTGGGACATGATATATCTACATGAAGGTGGACTTGTCTAGGTCTTACATATAAAATTTATTGGAAGGAAAAGTCTAGTGTTGTGCTCCAAATATCTAAGTCACGGTAAGGGACGCCAAAAGATCAAAAATAGAAGGTGAGAGTTTACGAGGTGATAATTGATGCACAAAAATAAAGAAGATCAAGTTAAAGCATGAAATAAAATTAATTAAAGAATCCAGTAAAAATAATTTAGGAACACAACTCCGGAGAGAAGATAGTCTCCTAGACGAATACAGTTAAGGAACCATTAACTCTTTATTCAAATTGCAAATGGGTTACAAGGTCGCAATTAAAAGATCTAGAATTGAAGGAAGGTCGACTAAGTCAAGGTGAAAATACAGTCACATAGCTTGGTAGATGACTAACAACACTTGTGTACATACTATTATCATGGTCATGAGTGATATGGCAGTTTATTGTGGAATACTGTGGAATTTATCCATCTTATTTGGACTCTCTTAGTTGTCCACCATTAAAATTTTGCTCAAATTTTCTCCAAAAGTCTCTAAATAAAATTTTCAAAAATAACCACCCAAAATTTGTATTCACTGCAAGTCGTTCAATTTAATCATGACCAAAATTTAAATCACTTTCATAAATCTTAAAGCAAACTTTATCACGTTACTACTAACCTTTTCCAAAATTAACGTTTAAATTCAACTATTTAACTCAAGAGTTCATAATTTACGAATCCATAAAAATTTCACAATCAATCAAAAATTTAACACTCTAAAATTTTCAAATAACTCATAATAAAACTCTTAGCATATTAAAAGCAATCTCAAAAATTAAGCTCAATGCTCTCATCAATTTTAACTTCTATTCATGCTAAGTTATTCCAACAAAATCACAACTTTTAAATGGTAACTTCCTTTAATCAATCAAAATAACTTTCCATCACATCCTTCGAAATTCTCCCAAAAATTTTAATATTAGCAATCCCTCATTAAACTAAATTTTCAAATAATCTTACCAGTCAAAATCATTTTTTTAACTAAATTTGATATCCAAATTCAAAAAAAAAAAATTTTAAAAAACAAAATCTAGATAGATTTGTCAATCCTCAATCATAGGACACAATTTAAAATAAAAAAAATTCTCAAAAATTGTTTTCATAACTTTCAAATATTTTAAACCGAAATTTAGAAATCATTACTTCCACTTAAAATTCAAAATTTACTACACACGAAAATCGCATGTTGTACAACTCAAATTTAAATAATTTCTACGGCCATTTTTAAAAGCTAAGATCATTTTCAAACCAAATTTATAACTGTTCAAAGGTGTATAACTATAATCCAATAAATCATAAACAACAAAACTTGAAATCAAATAAATTTTATATTTGTTCAAAGATGTATATCTATCACCTAAAAATTATAAATATCACAACTCGAAAAGCAAATCAATTTTATAATTGTTCAAAGATGTATAGCTATAACCCAATAAATCATAAATATCAAATCTCAAAAGCCAATCAATTTCTTAAATCAAGGGTATAAAGATTCTAGCTTTTTTTCTTCCCTTCCTGCAGTATCAATCATATCGTGTTTACTATTTAGAAATCTCAAGATTAAAACCTTCCTTGGTAGTATCCTACTTTACAAATTACTAATCATTAAATCACACTTTCTTTAAAAAAACTTTTTAACTCAATTAGAGTCTCAAATGTATTCCAATTGCCAATATAACCATTCTAGCCATGTGTTTGACCTATGAGCATATACTAGTGTAGTCATCTTCCTAGTTGACACTAAGCACGAAAATAGGAATAAATGGTAGAAAGGAATCAAGCAAGATGCAATTCAAGAAGGTCGATCGAGAGTTCGAAATGTGAAGCCAAGGGAAGAGGTTAAGCTGTATGGATAAGATTCCTAGATTCTAATCCTATGTTGCAGGTTCATATCGGTACAGTAACGTAACCGAAGTGACAAACTCGACCTGCATGGGCCACCACAAAAATATGTAACGCTCCAGTCCCAAAATACTTAGGACAAGGTACGTATCCATGCCAGCTGCATACATACGAAGTATACTCCAATATATGGAAACTCGTATGTATACATAAGCTGTAAAATACAGTAAACCAAGAGTAATCTAATCTCATCCACAAATGAAGAATAAAAGATATCATGTAATCAACTGTAATAAGTCTTTGTACAATACGTTGGGCGGAGACAAAGTCCACTACCAACTATCTCAAATAAAAGGTACAAGAAGGAATAGATGAAATAACAAGATGAGCCAAGTGCAATCAACTTCGAAAGGATGGAGAAGATCATGGCCTCGACTAGAACACCTGCAACTATCACAGAAACACACACCTGGAGAGGTAACCAGGTCCTCAGAGCGACGTAACAAGATACATAAAGAACATGCCACATAACTGAATATATATACAATGTCATAAATCACAAGTAAAGTAAATAGTCCCACTCGTAACAAGATCTAATACCTCATCATCGAAACAGTGGACTACCCCTACAACTAAACAAGGACAAGGGGTAGCACACTATGCCGCGATGAGACATTGTCCCAAGCTACTAATGGAACGGAGTGATATGACATTTGATGAGGGTTACCTGACCATTCTAATGTGTTTATGCAATAAGAATAAACCTTCAACGCATGGACACTCTGACTCAGTAGCAGTAATCTCAGGTATGATCCCATTAGGATACCAGGGACCTCAAAGCTTTGCATTCATCGAATGTCAGAGGCCAGCAGTAAATCAGGTATCAGGATCCAGGACCGTATCTTCCGCGGAGATAACCGGCAAAAGGAAAGTACATACTTGGCCCATACGTTAAGGAACTGTTCTTCCCACCCAATGCCTAACAGAGTCACATTCATGTCTCATATACCTCTACTAACTGCTAAGTCTCCTAACATACCTCTATTAGCAGTTAGCCATAACGCATGCACATGGGGGATCAACCCACACGCAAGTACCTATACATGCTATTCGTCTCACACATCCTCGTGGTACAACTGTGTCGAGGCATATACAATATACTACAAATGGTAGTCTCCTAACTCTAGGTTCATATGCAATCAAAGGATAGTAACAAAGTAACTAATAATCACTAAGCATGTAGTAAATCAAGAACTCTAATAACTAAAAATAATGAACAATGATATGTAATAAAATACAGACTAAATGTAAATAGTATAATGGCAAGGTATCTTGCCTGAGATTATGTGCAAAAGAGAACAATCCAGTAGCTCGAACAGACAAATAAACGAAACAAGAAAAGTCAAATCCCGCAGATGACTCTGGATGCTGCAACAAACATCATGAACGAGTTTGGAATATAAGATATGCCTAGGAAACGCCTGTCCAAAAGTTAAATTCTGGAACAGGGGAAAAATTATAATTTTGGGTCAAAACGATGTCCGTCGTTGGACCCGCTTTGCACCGAAATACGTGCCAATATCTACGATCTCTAAAGTCATCAAACTACATGTCTACGGATTTGTTTTGATGAGATGAACCCAAAGGTATGTCCAATTTTGGATTTTGGTGGGCCGTGCACAAAATCGCCCATTGAGTGGGATTGTGTGCCCGCAAAAATGGCGTCCCAATCAACCTTCTCAGAATTGAACCAAACTTGGCTCACAGGACCAGGAAAATATTTTGAGTCCAATGGCGCAAGTTTCGTCGCGAGTTGATGACTGTACACGAAGTTGTGACTTAATTTGCAAAGGGTCGATACGGGGTATCTCGATGGATACGCACTGATTTCGTCGTGCACATACAACAAAATCGGGTTTCGTCAGTTCCCACAAGTCGACAACATCTATACACGTCTTTCGATGTATATAATGCGCGACCACGTCGCCCGGTTTGTCGGGATGGACGCCGTATCAGGGTGTTTTTCTACTTTTTAAAAACAGAATTTATAATTTTTCGTGAAACTTAAATAACGTGTAACTTTCTACATATTAGATGAAAAGTGAGTCCAGAAGGTGCGTTACAATCTCGGTTATGTTGTCTTTGACTTTCTTTAATTAGTTTCTACAAAATTTTATTGCACAGAACGAAAATTGGCTGACAAGTTGATGTTTTAAAACAGTTTTTAATATTTCAGAAAAGTGGTTTTTTTCCAACTTTGTCTCGATTTTTCGAGCAAGTTGGATTGCCATGTCGAAATCCACCTAGAGGATCTCGAAGAGGGTCATGTGAACTTTCTACATGAATTTACGGATCTAAAAACGGAGTTAAAATGAGAGAGATATCGATCGGGGAAGTTGAGTACCTTAAAGTGAAAAACTGTTATGTTGTTTGTTGTTGTCGCCGTGGCGACCATGAGGCGGGACTGCCATCCCTCCGGCGAGGCTGGGCATGCACGCCGAGGAGAGGGGAAGGAGGAAGGAAGGAGGAAAGTGGAGGAGATTAGGGTTTTTCTTTTTTTCTTTTTTTTTGAGAATATACTCATATGTGTATATATATGATTGGGGTGGTCGCCCTCTATGAGGTTGCTGCTACTTTGCTTCTTTGTAAAAGGGGGGGCATGCTGCTGTTCTTTTGCATGCATGTGGTCGGTTCCCACATGGTGGGGCTGACCACATCTCTTTTTTTTTCCTTTTTTTTAATCCAAATCTTTTTAAACTTCTATATATATATATATATATATATATATATATATATATATATATATATATATATTTTATATATATATATATATATATATATATATATATATATCCAAAAATCTATTTTAATCCAAATAACACTTTAAATGCCACATATCCAAATATTTATATATTTAAATAAATCTACATATATATATGAATTCCATTCACAATAAACCAACTCAAAATAATAATAAAATTTAAATAGAATGAACATATTCATTTAATCTCCACAAAATAACTTAGGTAATAATAAAATATTAAAATCGTCCCAATGGGTGAACTTATACCGCACACCCTTATCCGGGTCCAAAAATTTGTACAAATATTGGGAACATTATTTTAATAATAAAATATCAATAATTGTACACATAATTAAATAATTAGAAATTGTACATAAAATTCTAAAATAATTTAGGAAATATGTCTACGTACATAAAATATGTCTACATGGCCACCTTGGTCTCATCCTATGCCAACATGGACTTAGATTTGGTTCGGGCCCAGTTCGAGCTGAATTGGACAAACCGGGTCATCTAAAAATTAATATATAAAATAATATTTAATTAAAATACTTTAAATAAAATACTTTAAATAAAAATTAAAATACTTTAAAAAAATAATAATAAAATAAAATAAAATACTTTAAATAAGTTATTTCACAATTTGGTCTGGTTTTTCTAGTTTGGACATCATCATGGCTAGGCTTCCCCCGGCATGGCTAGTACACTAGTCAAGGCACACTGCTACATCTTCCGTGCCAAAATTTATGGTAGTCTTGTGTTCCAAAATTCAACAATGGCTAAGGTCATTTTAAAAAAATAAATAAAACCATAAATTGTATAAATTCATTTTTAAGTCTAATAAAAAAATAAAATAATTAAAAAATAGGGGTTTTACGCCCGTGCACCACAATATGCGTCGCCTTCTTCTCGACGAGAGACAGCCAACCCAGCAATAGAAGGTGATTAAGGACGAGCCAATTCGTTCTATGGACGATGATTTTATCACTAATTGATTTGCGCCCCTCTTTTTAGAGTGTGGTGTATCACAAACTTTGCGCCACCCCTTCTTAGGGTGTGGTTGCCTTTTTCTTGATTACTGTTCGTTCTTACAAACCGTGTCACGAATGCTGTTTGCGCAAAATTTAAAATATTGCACAACTAAAATTGAGGTGCAACTGAGTATGTGGCGCAACCTGAAATGTTGCACAACTTGAGTTTCGCACAACATAGCATTTGGCGCAACTTGAGTTGTTGCACAACTCAGAATATTGCGCAACTGAGATTTTGCGCAACACATTACGTGGCACAACTCAGAATGTCTGTGCAACTCAATAAGTTGTACACTTTGCTTTGCTTCTAATTTTTTTGTTCATAAATCTCTTTTCAGTTAATCTCAGGAAAGACCCAAATGCAGAAAGGTTTGCTTCAACATTTAATGTCCCGGAGTATAGGAAGAATTTGTCTCTCATATCACTTTCCCCCAATACGACGATCCCGAAGCATGAAGAACTTTGCTCATAGATTAAGATAATCAAACCCTTTTGAACTTAATGAACGGTGAACCCCTTCAGAGCTTGGATACTACAGTCCACAAGAAACCTGTCTTTTTATTCGGGGATGCCATCAAGAAGACCTCCCAGCCTAAGGCAATAAAAGAGATGAGATTTTTCTTAAAGGAGGACAAAGCCATACACCTAACAGAAATATCAAGGTCGATGGCATTATCCCAATTTGCTTTTGCCAGCTATCCTAGAAGGATGTCATGGGATCTGACTCCTCTTCAGCAAGCAAGAGTTGGAAAATATGTTATAAATTGGGTCCGAGGAATAGGGACCTTTTCCACAGTACTTCTGAAAGATATAGTACACATTTAAGAGGTTTAAGGCCGAGCTACATTCCTCCCGAGGATTTTTCCCTACTCCTTCCGGTCAGAATACCTATTTTTGCAAATATATTTGCAAAAGCTGAAGGAAGATATCCAGACCGTGCTATGCGTATGACAGGCCTGGTAAACCCTAGGATGAAGCGCTGGAGTAGCTTGTCCATATGGATTTCGGAGGAATTCAAAGATAAGCTCATTGATCTGGGTCTCTATAATGCCATCTGCACTACAGTATATGGCATTCACCCGAACCCTCATATGTTCTTGGCTCTAATAGAGAGATATAACGAAAGCACTGGGACTTTTATGACGCCTCATGGAGAAATGGGATTTGCTCTTAATGAGATGGAACATATCTCTCGTCTACCAATGGGTGATAACCCATATGAAGAATATGTACCCACAAATGATGAATTGGATGCTATGACAAAGGAGAATCCCCAGATGATCATAGTTTTCCAAGAGCTGCTGTGTCACTACAAAATCTGCTCACTCTACTACAAAAATGCCACTGTCGGTACTTGCTACATCACTAAATGGATGCCATATCTGTTCTTGGGTCATGCGTGGGAGGACAAGCCACTGGACAGTCAAGCCTGTACTCCTCGTTTCTTTGAACCTTTTGATAAGAGTGATATGCAATATCTGATAGAAAAACATAATCATGGAGATGTCACATTGACTGAGGACTCGGGTCTGTTTAAGGCTAGCGATGTTCTCCAAAGTTACCTTAGGCAGGGTTACAGACCTATGTCTCCAGAAGCCCAGCTGGCAGGCTTTCTATCTTTATGGCTACGGCACTTTGTAGTTCCGGGAGCCAGTACAGTTGACAGGTTCCATCGGAGTGTCCTGTTCGCTGCAACACGTCTTGTATTTGGATACAAGATGGATCTTTTAGCAGCCATGACCTGCCGCCTGAACGCAGGATTGCGTTCTTTTGTGGACACTATACTGAAAGATAAGGATGCTCGGTCGAATTTTTCTCGTAGTGAAATGCCATATACTTATTTGTTCGGATGGTTATTGCTACACCATCCTTGTTTGATGAACCCGGATATGGGAACTGCTGATGGAGACTTTATCGGGCGTTTTGCTAATGCTCACTGGAAATATATTGCTCTTTCAGAGTGCCGACTTGCCTTGAACCGTGGATCATGATGGTATTTCCAGTGTGTTGGACCTCCTTCAGGGTATGAAACTATGTCTCCACAAATGATGGACTTGAGTGAAGAAACACTTCGTTTAAGCCCAAACATCTTTCCATGGCTTAAGGTAATCCGGCCCTCTCACTTGGTCTATAGATTCGAAGAAGAATGCTATTTGGAACCGTATTTGCCGAGTCGATTCGCATGGCAGTTCAGGTACGATCAGCTTTATGTAGGTAATACAACCACTTACCTACAAGCCAAGGGTTATCTCATTGATGGGGCTAGGGCTTGGAGTTACCCGGAGCACAAAAGATATCTTTTCTATGCCTTATAAACTTCCACAAGGCCCGCGCATGTTATATTCATACGCAAACTTCTATACTTCAGCAAACACATTCGCTGAAAACTTCCATCCTGCATACAGCTTCGCAACTGAAAAGAGATTTAAATAAGAAAAACGTACTCTTCAGTCTTTCCAGGATGTAGAAGACAAAGATCCTGCCGACGAACCTCTGGAGGCATCAATTTTAATGAACTATGCTGATCCAGTTCAAGTTCCTCTAGACATATCCTTAAAGGTGCGGAAGGAAAAATCTCCTGCTAAAGGTTTGAAGAAGAGAAAAACTAAGGAGACGACGGCCTCTCCTCAACGAGATAATCCATCTAATTCTCTAAGGGCTCCAGAGAAGAAGAAAAGAACGTCACTGGTTATCAATGAACCAGTGACTACGAGAACAACTCGTTCTCAATCAAAACAGATGCTTCTTAGTTCTTCCTCTGGAGAAAAAGACATCACCCCTTCTTCTATTCGGAGGTCGGAGAAAATCATAGAGGGAGGAATTTCTTCTTCTTTAATCAATCAGGGGGGTGATCGTACTGAAGCTGTTGCAGAACCAGGCGCATCAATACCCAAATAAGTCAGAAGGAAATTGATAATTGCTGAAGAAGAACCATTTCAAGAAGGTAATATCAAAATTGCGACATATTCTCATATGTTAATTTTTATCAAAGATATATGTCTAAATTACTCTCCTTTATATTGGTCACTTCAACAGATGTCCATCCTCCTACCACCATCATGACAGTAAATGTTTCTGCCAATGTACTAGCTGCAGTAGGGATAACAATTCCCTCTCCAACTTCCGTGAGTCCAAAAGCTTTCTTTCCAAAGCAAGATTTACCTCCACAAGATACTTTGCAAGCTCAAGTATCTACTCATTCAGGAGAGGCCGTGATTGATGCATTGAACGGTTGCGATTTTGATGATGAAACTTATGATAAAGATTGGGACAACATTATTAAAGAAAAATAAACTTTAGCGAATGCACCATCATCACAAGAAATTCCAATTGATGAAGATCCTTCAACTGCTGAAGACGAGGAGGATGTGGTTCATGATAAGGAACATGTCAAACTTCCTGCAGTTAATGAACCCACGACCACTGAGCAGCCTGAAATGTCTAAGGTGGCAACAGAATTAGTAAATGAAACTCCAGTAACTCTGCCTCCTCCGACTGAATCGGGAGCAGGGAGTAGTCAGGCTACCATGTCTGCAGAGACTCTGTCCAAGCTTCAGTCCGGGACAGTTAAAGCTATTAAGACTCCTCATAATGTACTCAGCTCAGGTAAATTTTCTAATATGAACGATTTGTCACAGCGTCTTTACCATTATATGTTATCAACATAAATGACATATGTGATTTGCAGAAGCACCCACTGGGACTGTAGCCGGGGAAGGAAGCTCTTCTCATATTAGTGCTCCAGATGAAGTACCTCTACCTGCTAAAGCTGTGAAGACTTCTACAAACATAGTAGCCACTCCAGGAGCCCTGGCAGCTAACAAATTTGTGGTGACCTCTTTCACAAGAGTCTTTTTTACGTCTCTAGAGTCCTTAGTTCATAGAGTTATGGAGAGAGAGGATGTCCCTTTCAGTACCGTTAGAACTCCCACTACATTCTTGATCGAAGGCATCCGTAGTCAAGGAGACGAAGCTTAAGCTTCATTTTTGGAACATATTTTGGATGAGCTAGAAAGCTCAATCAAGGCTTACAAGAAGCTGAAAAGAGGAGATATCGAGCCACTAGTAAACACGGAATATGAAACCATGGTTCGAGAAGCAGAAATTAGTAAAGCTGATTTTGAAACATTCCTGCTGGCTTTCACTAGACAATCCTCTGAGCTAGACATTCAAATCTCTGATGTAGTTGTTATTGCTGAGAGTCATAAGACTAAGGCTACAAAGGAAGATAAAGGGCTGCTGATCTAGAAGCCAAAATTGCTCAACTTTAGGCAGAACTCCAAACTGCTAAGCAGAACATAGAACAAGAAAATCAATTGTACCAATCTGTTATTGATCGGGTGGAGATTTTGAAGGACTAGAAGAAGGAATTTGAACGTCTTCAAAATGAAGAGATAACACGTCGAACTGCTGCACTACAACCTTTCGATCCTGAATCAGAACGAGTTGAAGCTTGGTAGAGAGTGCTAGATTCTCGTGATGAAAGAGTTCAAGTTCTGAAGAAACAAATTGCAGAACTTATCATCTATCCTTTGGAGTGAAAATGGGCAAATTTTGTTGCTTCTTTCTACAATGTACTCTCTTTCTTCTTTTGCAGAAAGAAATAATAAAGACTTTTTATGTGGTTCCATTACTCGTTACATATCTTGTTATAGATATAAGTAATAGAATAGAAAATATATTCAGAGGAACTGGACATGATATATTTCATGATTTAGAAAATAATAATATTCATTATATCTGCTCAGAGGTAATGTGGACATGGCAGAATATAAAGTTTAGCAATACTGTTATTTCAATAAACAACTTTATCAGAGGTAATAAGGATATGACAAGTTGCTGGAATTCAGAGGTGTAAAGGACGTGAATTCATATTATTTAAAACAAGAGGCAATAAATGCCAAATGAATGATAAGTCAAAGAAAGTGAATGAATGAACAGTCACTTCAGTTTTCGAAGAAAAGATGCTGGCACATTAGATTGAAGATAGTTCTTAAATCTTGAATGTGATCTTCCTTGAGATGACTTTTGACAGCAATATCGTCAACATAGCATTCGACAGTCTTTCGCAGATGATCTCGAAAGATAGTACTCATAGCCCGCTGGTAAGTTACACCTGCGTTCTTAAGACCAAACGGCATGACTGTATAACAGTACACTCCACGAGGAGTACGAAACGAAGTATATTTTTCATCTTCAGGATTCATCCGAATTTGATTATATCCAGAAAACCCATCCATGAAAGAAATTCGTTAGAATCCACATGTATTGTCGATTATGACATCAGTAATTGGGAGAGGGAATTCGTCTTTAGGACAAGCATCATTGAGATCCTGAAAGTCTATAAAAACTCGAACCTTTCCGGTCTTCTTCAGAACTGGTACAACGTTGGCTACCCAGTCAGGATGCTGTTCTTCTCTGATAAAACCGCAAGCTATAAGCTTTTTGACTTCATCATCAATTGTATCCATCATTTCAGGCTTGAATTGCCGTTGTTGTTGTTTGACCGGCTTGGCATTCGGCAAGATATTAAGCTTGTGAGTTACGACTTGAGGATTAAATCCTGGCATATTTTCATAACTCCAGGTGAAGACATCAATATATTCACGAATAAGGTGAATTAATTCTTGTCTATCATCCTCTGAGAGATTTTTGCTAATGAAGATTGGTCGTGATACGCCCTTCTCTCCAATATCGATTTGGACTAATTAATCCTCAGTAGGTGGCTCTCGTTGTTCAAAACAAAGTTCTCACTGATTGTCCATTCTTTGTGCCCAAGGGTCTATTTCAGGAGTTTCCTCAATATCATCTTCGTCATCTTCTGAAAATTTGGCAGACACCATGTTAGAAGATACTATCACCCTATGAACATGACCAATGCTGGTATCAGAATCTTATGAGATAGAATCAAAAGAGGTAGATCGTTCTTCTTCATCAGATTCAGAAGGTTCTGGAGTTGGAAGTGGTGAAGCATAACCTAATCTCCATTTCGTTTTACTGTGGTATTGTTGTGATTTTCCTTTTAGAACAGTAATACGAAGAGGAGTTCGCCTTCCTTTACTGTTGTTGAGGCCTGTTCTGAAATCATAGCCCATTTTGCGAATGATTGCTTTGGATTGTGGACTATAGCGACATAATTATAGCCTTCCTGTATCATCTCTATTATCATTATAGAGCATGATTGTTGGTTCTTCTCTTTTATTGAAGAATATAGGCCTTTCATCTTTCTTTCGAGACGGTACTAAGAAGTATGACTCTTGTATTGAATCCAGTGATACCATATTTTGCAGAGATGATACGACTTCTATTGTAAGTGGTTTAAAACTATCTAGCATATCCAAATAACACTGAGTATAGTAAAGACATCAGTATACTGCAAAGGAGATGTTTTATTGATTTTTATACCATCATTTACAACAGGAACTTTAGCCTTAGCAGGCTTAGTCAGATTGATGACAAGAGGGAGAGAAGAAGAACGAGAAGGAGGAGGGGGCTTCTTACGACGAAGGTCGATTACAAGCGACTCAGAAGAGGTGAGCTCCCTTTGTTCCTGACTATCACCCTTAGACTGCTTCTCATGGGAAGGAAGATAGATAGTCAGTGGTTTGGAATACTGAGGACAGGAGGTACGTCCTTTGACCGGGATTACCAGAGTATCATTCGGCACATTTTTCTGTTCTTCATCTGTGTCCATTGCCAGTACCACCTTCATGAATTCCTTTTTATACATGCGAGAATCGTTGCAGTATGCTTCAACTCCTTTGAAAGGATTCAGATCTGCAACCTCTTTTTGGACTTCTCCATTACTATCCACATATTTGAAATATTAGTGGAGAGTAGAAGGTCCAATATTGTGCTCATGGAGGAATGGTCTTCCTAACAAAGCATTGTATGAGCCATGATTGTCAATAACATAGAAAGTTACCTTTGTACGAAGATTGGCAATTTGAAGTTTTAGGCGTATCTTCCCCAAAGGTTCGCTTCTTCCTTGATTGAACCCCAGAATGGTAGTGATAGTTGTAGAAAGGTTATGTACTGGGATCTTCAAAGCATCCAGCAAAGACTTCGGCATGATGCTAAGTGCGGACCCTGGGTCAATCAGAATGCGATCGACTTTTATGGTGTCCACATACCCCATGAAATAGAGAGGACGATCATGACGGTTGTCTTCTAACAACATGTCATCTTGTGTAAAAGTAACGTTGGGCATTAATTCAAATACACTATGATAATGTGCACAACTGACTGGCTCCTTTTCAGGCTTCTTAAGAAGAGTAAGACAAGCATCAGCCTGCATCAAAGCTTCACTTAACGTTTTTCGAGTTTCTTTTGAGAGACGCAAGAGTTCAAAGATTGACAATCTCGCTGGAGTATTGGCCAATTGAGCCAATATATCAAAGTTATATGACTTTTCGAGTCCAAGAGACGAGGATTTTTTCAATGCTTTGTCAAAATGAACAGGTTGTTTCCCTTGTCTGCTGATGTGGGTTTAGAAGGAGTTGGTTCAGCTACCGGCGGGGATGTAGATGGTATATCCTCTGTAGGAGAAGATAATGTAGGAGGAGTATCAGGAGATGGAGCAGGATTCTCTTGATTTTTGGGATATTCTCGAAGATAGGGTTTTCCAGATCTAGTGCCCATTAGAATTTCTTATTCTGCTACTGGTTCAAAGGATACCATGTTGCAGCTTTTAGATTTAGCTTTGGAGTACTTCTTTTGCTTAGAAGAGGAAGGCATTTCAAAATCTGCCACCAGATCTGGGTGAATCTACATAATCTCTCCTCTGTCAGTAGATAGTGGAATAAGACCTTCATTTTGGGGAGGTAGGAGATTTACGATCTCAAGAGTAGTCCTTGGAATGGGGACAACACCATCTCGTACAAGCTGTGGTGGAAAATCATCGAATTGTAGAGAAACCACATTAGCAGTCACCGTCTTCTCGTCCTGCTGAAGAGTAATTGCTCCAGAGTTGACCAACTCCTGGATTTTGCCCTTGAGCACATAACATGCTCTAGTTGGATGCCCTATAAATCTGTGATAAACACAATATTTAGGGTGATCGGTTTTACCCACCTCTATTGGTCGTTTTGCCTCTGGCAGCTGAAGCTTATTGCTTTGATCAAGCAATCGAAGATGCTCAAAGTATCATCTTCATCGAAAGAATACTCTTCTTTTGGGCGAGTTATTTTCGGCGGTGGTGCTGATGGAGTAGATGCTGTCTGAGTGATATTGACAGCCAAAGACTCTTTGCCTTTGAGATTGATGGCCAGTGTTTCTTTACCCTTACAATTATTTTGGCGATTATTACCGTCGGGTGTAGAATATTCGTCTTGGTTAGGATGAGTCATCTGAACTCCTAACTGTTTGAACTTTTCGGCACTGACCTCTGCCGCCTTGGCATTCACAATGAAAGAAGGACAATCCTGGAATTGTGTAGATTCCGTCCACATACTGATAATAGGCAACAAGTTTGATTTGCAAGTGTCTATTGTTACAGCAGATGGAGTTTCTAAAGGCATTTTGAGTGCCTCTCGGCGAAATCTTTCAATGAAACTCTCTGTAGATTCATTGTGTCTTTGTTTAATTTTAATAAGGGCCGACATTGTCATGTCGTTAACTCTCTCATAAAACTATTCCAAGAACATTTGCTTGAAACCAGCAAAAGAAGTTATACAACCATCAGGCAAGCTACGATACCAGTCGTATGCTGCACCAGCTAAACAACCGACGAACACTCTGGTAAGGAGAGCATCATTTGGCTGTAATTGGTCAGTCATTACTTCAAAGTAATTAATGTACTGACTTGGAGAAGTACTGCCATCAAACAACATAATGGTCGGGAGCTTGTATTTAGGAGGGAATGGAACCTCCTTCCACTATGTAGGATATGGTTGCTTTATGTCCAATCTTTGTAGGCCATCCTTCTGCTTGAAGGCCTCAAACTGAGTGCGTAAGAGTTTCACAGCCTCATTAGCATCCCCTGACGTTTGGGAATTGGTGGGCTGGTTAGAAGTGTTGGGAGGAGGAACAACATGGTAATTTCTACCCACGGTACCAGACTGACTGGGATCAGCTTGAATTGGCACAGAAGCAACCTGAGGAGGCGGTACCCCCAGACTAACAGGTATAGAATATGCTATAAGCTCCGGATTGGTGGCAAGATTTATAACCGGTGGCACTATATGTTGAGCCACAATTATTGTATGCATACTTGCAACCATTTTTGCCATGGTCTTCAATTTGTCTTCTAGTGCAACAATTTGTTGCTCCGGACTGGTTGAAGTAGAAGCATCTTGATCTTCCGTAATGGTATATGTCGTTACTTCTCTTGCTGCTATTGATGAGATAGGTTGTTCAGAACTTTCACTATCTGTATCAAACTCCGAAAAGGAGTCTTCTCCTATATGAGCAATGGGGAGATCTTCTTGATTAAAGACACCTTGGTTCAAATTTCGATTTCTTGATCTGGTGTATTGAAAGACACCTTCACTGGTTGCATGAATCCGATCCAAGTATTGCTGACTGGAATTACGGGACGCATTACGTCTTGGACGTTTCCCACCCCAATGCCTTGAGAAGTCATATTGACAGAAGCATATAATAGCTCGTCTTCATCTTCTATTATATGTTCAGGAGTTGAAGCATAGTTCAAACGATCGAAGACAGATCGTCGAGCCGATTGGCAACAATAGTTGATGACGACTTCATTAAGGCAGTGGCGATCTAAAGAGTGATTTGGAGGTGAAGGAGATATCCCTGCAATCTCCCATCTTTGTGTAAGACGTTGCCGAAGATCAGTTACCACTACAGGACAAGAAGAAGTCGGAGGAACATATTCCTTAATGATGTTAGGAATATGTCTCCTATTCTTCAGATGTTTAGTTCCTTGAGTGTACAAAGATGTACTTAACTCATTAGCGTAAGTGGTTGGGTCCTTCTTTTCAAACTTTGGCTTCTGGTATAGATTGGCCTTTGGCATAGGGTTCTTACGTTTTACTAAAGTTGATACTGGTTGACGCCTATTCAGATAAGCGCGTAAATCAGAAAATTCTGCTCCAGGTGTCTATGTTTGTGATACCCTCAATTTTTCTTGCTTAGATCTTGATATTTGCAAGGTGGGAAGATCTTGACCAGACCCCATAGGGATAGGCAAGATGCCTCTTTGATCAGTATTCTTTCCGATATCAGAGATCCGAAGACCTCTGTTTAAAGGAATAGAATCTGATATATCTTCCTCTGAGTCATAGACCAGAGAAGTTTTAGAAAAGACCAAAGGGTGCTTTCCTTTAT
The DNA here is from genome assembly GCA_029216955.1 of Iris pallida. Classification (NCBI taxonomy): domain Eukaryota; kingdom Viridiplantae; phylum Streptophyta; class Magnoliopsida; order Asparagales; family Iridaceae; genus Iris; species Iris pallida. The sequence goes on from JANAVB010009598.1 coordinate 6,512,791, forward strand.
TTTGTAGAGGGTTAGCTACGAAGCGTTTCCCCTATTTTGCTGTTGAACCATCTTAGGCGCAGCTTGCGCGAGTTGAGGAAACGTCAGAGGATCCTTCCCTTTGTCATGTTTAGTGCTAGCACTAGAACATTGCTTCTCCAAGTTCAGAACTGGAGAAGAAAAGGGAATAGCTAAAAGACTAGTTCCCTTGGGTTGCAGCAGACGGCGCCTGAGTCACTGATTGCTTGGGTTGCTCCATAGCACTACGGGCTACTGGTTGCACCCTAGTAATATAGGCTACTGGTGGCGCCTTGGCAGCAACATGGGTAGACTGCACCTTACCAACGGCCTGAACAGACTGGGCCTTGGCAGTAAAGAGAGTAGTGGACTATGCGCGGGCAACAGAAAGAGTGGATTGCACCTTGGTAATATAAGCAGGATGTGCCTGAGCCACTGAGGCGGATTGCGTTTGGCCACTGAGCACTCAAGTTGTGCCTGGGGGACAGCAACTGCAGGAGACTTAGGAATCCACACAGTCCTGTTCTTGGCGATAGCCACAGTGCGCTTGTTGCTCTTGGTGCTAATCATATTCTCGTAGGCTGTCTGGTTGACTTGAACAACCAGAGTCTTCTGCGTCTTGCCGATCGACGCCGTATCACATTGAGTTGTCACCTTCTCGTCGGAGGAGAAAGTCGTCCCCAGCAGAGTCGCCATTTTGTTTGCAAAAACAAAAAGTTTATTCCAAACTTTAAAAAAAGAATCATAGAAAGTACAATGAATTCTGGGCACTACAAAAAAAGTAGACTTTTGGGACGACACTATCAAGAACGCTAGTATGAAACGTCCTAAAGATTTAGTTTCTGGGACGATTATGTTTTTGGTAATAAAAAATAGTATCATTTAGGACAGATTAAAAATAAATCTGTTATTTGGGACTATTAAAGAATTTTGTACCAAATAAATCATAGAACAGTCCCAAATAATCTCGGTGGGAATGCCAAATATTTGGCCGTTCATTACCAATTTTTTTGGAAATTTTTTCTCTCCCTCTCTTATTCTCTCCTACCTGTTGGATTTATCAGCAGACATCCCTATCGTTGGATCTCACACATCCATCTTTGTCCTAGGAGAAACCAAAACCCCAATAACTTTTTTAGAGCTCGGCCTCCTCTCTTTTTTTCCGTTCCCCCTCTTTTCTTCCGTCCACATCAAAAAATCCTTCCTTCTCCTCCTACTCTCCTCCTCCTCATCCTCCTCCTCCACCACCACCTGCTCTTCTTCTCTACTGACAACTGAAGAAGGAGCAGGAGCAGCCGACAACCTTACTGCTCCAATCATCTTCTCGTTGTAGAGTCGACTCCAGATAGTCCATTCCTGAGGACTTATTCGTCGACAATAAAGCCTCGACAAGGTTTTGCCCTAATTTTCTTGTAATTCGTAATATATATGATAATTTCTATTCGGTATTTTGGTATGTCCGGGTGTAAAATTTCTCATAATCCCCTCCTTCCCATTTTTTAGGGTTTCTATTTTGCACGGACATAAACACGACACGGACACGGCGGCAGGGACACGTCATTGATGGTAGATTATTTACGTTGTGAAGGCTAGCTGCACTCTCTACATCAGTGTGAATATTTACTTTTTTTAGAGTCGATTACTTGTATTCCCTAGCATACAAGTTCCTTGCAGGGATTAATGTGGCTAGCCTCGGTCACGATAATGTTTAGGTTTTAATTCTATGCTAAATATTATATCTTGTTTATTCTAGTCCTACTTTGTATGGAAATTGAGCTGGCTTTGGAGTTTGAAGTTTTATAATTGAGGTTAGAGAAGACTAGCTATAACATGGTTGGGATTAAAGAGGTAGCTATGATACATGTCTATTTTGTTATGTTCTGTTGTGTTTTAAAGCGTATGTGCTATCTCAAATAAGTCTGATGACATGGACATGACACTGGTCTTTAGAGTGTATGTGCCTCCTAAGGAGGCCATGCTAGGAGGTAGAGATGGATTTTTGAACTTTTGTAGAAATGGAGTTTCTTCTACTCTCAAAAGCACTGAAACTGTACATAGTTTGGATTTTTGATATGAAACATTGTTCCATAAAACAAACCCTTTGTCATTAAGAACTTACAAACTCATGCCTTTGTTGTTTCTCCTTTCAAATTCAACATGTTTTGTTATACAACTACTAGATAAACATATATTGTATAATTGTATCTTAGGCTTTTGGAAACAATAAACATTTTCATGGAATTTTCATGAAATATGACATCATGAGAGCAATTCTTTGTGTATGAAAGCTATTGATGGAAGGAATGATTTTTCATAATTTTCCCTTAATAGTAAATAATCATTATAAACTTCGATATAATTAGACATGCCTTCCATTATTAACTTCATTTTTTGTTGAGGCTATTCTCATCTTGTCTTGAATCACAGTCCTGACTCCTAAGACGTCTCTAGTCATCTTGTGGAGCCTTTCGACCTGCTGCAACTTGGAGGCAAATTGATAATGTTGTCTATAAATACCCGAGGGATTTTTAATGTTGAGAAAAAGAATTACCATGCCATTATTGAGGCTAAGCATGTATCTATTGTGTATCATATATACTAAAGGTTTGGTAGCGATTAGTCCATCAACCTAATTATCATCCAATTTGAGCATTAGGTAGTGAAAATTTATATTTCATAAAGGGTTCTAATTGGTTTGTACATGTGCTAGGTGGAAGGCATTGGATTTTGCTTCTTTGAAGCATAGCTCGATATCATTCTTCGATGTTGAGAAACTAGAGACGACTGTTTCTTGTTGGGCTATAGCTCGAACAAGGGCAGCCAAGCTATTTCTTGATCGCTTGTTCTGAACAAATTTAACCTTCAATTTTGATCATATTGATTTCTATCTGCAATCAATCTGTTTAATTGTTTCCTCCTTTAGGTTGGCATAGAATCAGCTAGAACGAATGCCCTTAGTATGTGTGTCTGGATTCTTTATATACAATTTTGACAAACTTTTTTTTGTTGCTTAAATTTTTGAAAACTTCTATACTCTGGGTGAATATTTCTGTAATTTTATTGTGCATGTGTGTTGCTTTGCTAATTACTAGCTAGATGGGTCCTGTTGTCGATTCTTCACAATAAGAATATAGGATGTTTTGGGTCTATTTTAGGATTAATAGATTATACGGGTCTTTTTTGGTTAAACAAAGATTTAAACTATATCTATAAATTGTGTAAAGATTTCGTCTTTCCATATTTTATTCTTCAGTTACTATAAATAAGAAAAAGTCTTCTTGGAGAGCTATGTTGTATGAATTCAGATACAAGTATGAAGAAGGACATTTTATGGATACATGATATAGATTTAGATAGACTTAAAAACCGAGAGTAACTAATAGTAGAAGCAAAGTAACTAAACGTTTAGAACTTCAAAAGCCCAAAGTAATCTCCTGAATGGCAAAAGTACTTCCAGGTGTGACATCTCAATTCTCCAACCATGCCTATCTTAAGAACAAAGAATCTGATTCACATTGCTATTACTTACAACCGACCTCATCACCAGGAATACACATTGTTTTCCTTAAAAGAAGTTTATAGATATCATTTCTGTTATTTGGTATGGATTGCAAACTCTTTTTTGGTTTTCATGGTTGGAAGAGCTGTTTCTATTTCATCGATAAGTATATACGTTTGAGCACATTATGCATCATTGTTGTAATATTGTGAAAATTGTCTTAGATTATTATTAATATTATTCCAAAGTTCAAGAACCAGCCATTTAATGATGATTATATAATATGATGGATACACATGCCTGTTAAATACACTAACAATGATTATGTAGGTTTGTTTGTGTACGTTCTTCAACCGTTTCATGTACATTTACTTTCTTCATTTGATATATAGAGCCTTTTTGGTTGGATTTTTGTTCTAAACTGTATTAAGTAGCTGTATTTGCATATATCTACATGTTATTTTAGGCTTTTATTTTGTTTTAATTATATGGTTCTCCTTTCATCTCATTTGAAATGGTGTTTTGTATCTCATGCAGTATAGGAGCTCAGAAGATGACAATGGCCTGCATCCAATTCCGTCAATTTTGTGATGAAAATGACAAAGCAGGGTAAGTGAAATGCACATGTTATGGCTAGATAAGCTCTGGAAGCATTTCATTTTATTCTATATTTTACTAATGTGTTACCATAATCCTTGGGAAGCATTATCTTGCCGTAATCCCAAGTAATGGCGACTCTCCCCACCATTCAAGCCTTCTCCCATTATAGTGTCATTTTCTTTTGCCATTTGGCTTGATTTTCATCGAGATGTATGCAGTTTCTTTTAGCAAACATTATCATCTCAATCCTTCAGTTATATTATTTTATAAATAGAACTTGGTTGCATGATCTTAAACTACATGTTTTAAAAGGTAGACCTGCCCGTGACTAGCCTTATAGGTTTTATGGCAAGACTCTCTCATGCTAACTTAGCAAAGAATACATCACTAAATAGAGGGTAATATCATGAATTTGTATTTAATCTTCAAATATTATTATTTACTTTTGTTTGTAAGGCCTAGCGTGTCGGCAAGGCCTCATGCGTGCATCCTGGAGGATATGGGCTTGAACCCCAAAAGGGGGTACGGTTGCATACCAACCTCCATAGACCCCTGCATTGTCTGGATACATATAACACTTCTCCTACGAGTCTAGCAGTAACTTAACACTGGTTGTAAGGTTGATGGTTATGTGCACTTAATAATTCATCTGGGGAGATCTCTTGTTCTCGAGGCAGCCACAAATCTAATGTCCTAAGAAAATTGCATTTTGACTCTAGAAAGCGAGTATTATTCTTGCTTCGATATGCTATTGTCTTTTACTTTGTTTTCATGTGAAACTTACGTTCAGATGGTTGCAACAATATTTGGTAAATCAGTTAAATTTGAGCAAACCCATTAATGGGAGAAAGAGAGGGAGTCCTTGAGGAGTAGGAGAACATATATGTCCATGTTGTTCATTTGGAACTGAGGACTGCTATTAATCTAGGAAAATCAATTGCTTATGACATGTTTGTGAGTCATTCAGGTTTTAGCATAGGCTTGAAGTACTTGATTACTATATCATTAAATTGTATTTACTATGTCCTCTCTTTTCTTTAGTGTATAAATCTTAGTTTCCTGTATTTCCATGAATGTGACATCAATGTGCTTTTCTTTCTTTTGTTATCACAGCATTAAAAAGGGTGGTCCGAATCCAACATTAAATACAGTTTTAGCTACTGCATTAGAGAAGGCTAGAGAGCTTGATGTGCCTAAAGAAATTGTTGAAAGAAACATCAAAAGATCTTCAGAGAAGGGACATAAGGATTTTATTGAAAAAATTAATGAGGTAGGCATGTCGTTCCATGCCCATTAGCATTGAGGTTCAATTTTATTTTGAACCTTGGAAAGTTAGCTTTTCTTGTTATGCTGTAGATTGCCTCTGCATCCGAATGTTTCTTTTGCATAGCAAGAATTTATCCATGTCTTGGAAACCTTAAATGTTATTCCAAGTTGCATCCTCCTAGCTTCATCACAGTTAATATCCCCAGGTGGAACTTCTAGTAAGCACCCAAGTCTTTGCTACATACCGCTGCTTCTAATATTCTACAAGTCCCTTTTATTGTATATATTTTATCTTTAAAAATAATAGAATCGGTTGGACATACTTACTCTTATTCCAGATACATTTCTTATTCTATCAAAAGCATATATATATATATATATATATATATATATATATATATATATATATTTATATATTTATATATTTTAATATATAAATATATATCCATTCCGTGTTATTAATAACAATTTGAAGTGCTAATTAGTTTATGGGAGTGTCAACTCATTTCAATCTGGCATTTTAGATAGACATGAATAAAATTCCAACAAAAATATTATTACGCTTCCTCTTTACTTGATTCTTGACAACATGGAGATTTTTATCTTTTTGCTACAATTTATTGACTGATTTACAAATATGTCTTACATCTCTATGCAGAAACTACGGAGAAAATTTATTTTAAGTAAAAACCAGCGCAAGCAGCTGAGAGATGATAAAACAGAAGAAAAAAAAGTAAGAAAGAGAGTTCGACCAAACGCTCATTGATGATTCTGCTATGTCTGGCTTCAAAAGTATTTTGGGTTCATTTTGTGAATGATGGGAGATGTCGCTAAATGATGTAAAACGTTTTGGATTTATTTTGTAAATGATGGAAGATATGATTAATGATGTAAATCTTTTTGGTAGACGTTTAATGATGCAAAGAAATTTTAGTTCATTTTGTAGACACTCAATGATGTAAAGTACTTTGGGTTTATTTTGTAAACGATTAGATATACATTTAATAATGTTTTATAAATACTAAATTTTTTTGCTAATGCAATACTACAATTGCAATAACTTATATGGTTATAAATGGATTTTGTAATTTATGTATTTTGATTGAATGTTTTATAGGGGGAACATGGAAATAATAATTTCATAATAATTAGCACAATTGTTATTAATTTTTGGGACGGATATATAACTGTCCTAAAAATAAACTACATCCTTTTGTGACTCTGTCCATAATTTTTAGACAGATATTATTCATCACAAATACTTATATTTTGGGACGGTTTAATAATTCGTCATAAAAATATAATAATTCAGACACTTTTGGGACAATTAGTTTTTTCGACCCTAAAATCCAATTAGGACGGTTTTTTCCGTCCTAAAACTTTTTGCTACGCCACCCTAATAGCACCGTTTCAATCCGTCCTAAAATTTGTCCCAAATAATAATTTAGGACAGTTTAGGTACTTTTTAACATGAATTTTAGCCATCCCAAAAAGTTACTTTTTTTTGTAGTGGGGGAAATACAACTGTAGGAATCTGATCAGAAGACGATCACTTTATCCCTTGGACTATGTGAACTTGAAGACTAGAGCCTCTGGAGAATGCAGCAACAATTTTGCAAGAGTTCTTGATCTTCGTGCGTCATCCTTTAACAATGATTGGAAACTCTATTTATAGAGTTCTGGAAATAACTGTTTTAGCAGTTATTCTGATGTACGTGAGGCTGGGTTGTGCCACATTGGGTTGCGCCGACCTCATGTTGTGCCAACTTTTATTCAGTTATCAGTCGTGTACTAGCTGTATTTAGACGCGTGGCATCATGTGATTGAGATGCGCGTGGTCGTATACAGGATAGTAGACATGTCTTGAGAGATTAGTGGCATGTGCGCCACATCATCCTACTTTGGAAATGAAAATTGTCTCAACTTTATCAGGTTGCGCGAGCTTCAGTCAACAAGTTAAACTGCGCCTGATTAGACTGTGCCTAGACATGTGGCAGCTTTTGAGAAGAAGTCATTCAGATTGCGCCTAGGTGCAACTAAGAAAATTGTTTAGATTGCGCCTAGGCACAACTCATAAGATGTGCAGGACAGCTGTCAGTCCAATCTCCTCGAGCGGTACAATTCGAGGGATTCGAAAAGATTTCCCTCGTTCCCTGTGTTGTCAGTTGCCAGTGTTGTCAGGTAATGATGGCCATTAAATGTCAGACGCCACGTAGACTTTGGCGCAATGTGATTGGGCGCAGTCTGATATATGGCGCAACCTGATCCTCAGCGCAGTTTGATCTCTAGGCTTCAAAATAGTGGCACAGCTTGATTTTTGGGGCGCAACTTGATCACTGAATAGTAGATACATGGCGCAACTTGATTTTTAGGCCCTACATAGTGGGGGTCTATTTGTGGATTATCCTTCACCGTTGAATATTGATTTTACGACTGCCATATATACTCTCCAGAGTGTTATATAAGAATATAACCTGCTCTGATACCAATTGTAGGACCGTTGAGCACCTCTAGAGGGGGGTAAATAGAGTTGTGTATGTGCTGCAAAAATAATTACCACTGAAAAATTAATAGATTATGAACTATGGCAGATAAGAGACAGTAAATTAAATGTAGTAATCAAGATATAGAAGATCAAACTCAGTGAACACCGCGATATATACTAGTTTCCATCTGAGAGGACTAATCCAGTCGCGAGTACTCCTGCCCGCTGTTAATCTACTATTTACAAGCTAAATGAGAGCTTGCCGTCTCTTTACAACACCGTGCTTGGCGACAAGTGTACGACCGACTTCACAGCACCGTGCTTGGTGACGAACGTACGACCGACTCCAAAAAACTTGAGTACGAAAACTTAGAAGTTTTCTGACTTGCGACCTCTTTACAACTTTGTAAACTAAATACTCTAAATCGAACAGAATGTTACTGGCTTTGGCTAAGAGTGGTATAGGCGAGATATGAATGTTTTAGATCGATGAAAAAACACTTAGAAAGAGATAGAGAGAAGAGTGAATGAGTGATTAGAAATGTGAAAATCCTTCTCTATTTATAGAGTTTATCCTGACCGAACTCGGGTAGAGTTCGGACTGAGTTCGGATGCTAAGATCTCGTAAACGAATGTTGCCTGCAGATTTGGAGGGAACAGAATTTTGAAAATCCCTTGACTGAACTCGGACTGAACTCGGTCAGAGTTCTGGCCGAATTCTCTCTAGGCAGAATAGGATTTTTGGGGTCCAAATTGCATAGGATTTTTGGCTATATGGATATGTGGAAATTTGTGGGATTGGGAAGGCTTTTTGGATTTGTGGACTGAGAAAACCTAAGCCAGTATTATTCCGAACGATCTTACATTTATATTTCCTAGACTCAATAAAAATAAAATACAGAAGAAAATATAAAATGACTCGATCTGGATTCTGATACAATCTTGTCTGGATGACGATGCAATATTCATTGTAGATGCAGGATTTAGAGGTATTACATTCTTTTGATATTGATTTTAGCAACCTGTAACATTAGTAGCAGTTCGTATATTTTGCGTATCGACTTAAGTTTATCGTTGATTATCAAAATTAAGTGTGACCATTTAGCCAACAGACCAACAATATATAGGAGGTACAAGGTTCAAATATATATATATATATATATATATATATATATATATATATATATATATATATATATTTTATATATATATATAATATATATATATATAAATATATATATATATATATATATATATATATATATATATATATATATATATATATATATATATATATATTTCTAAATCACTAAGTTTACTAAAAATATGTCACGACCCGGAAACCATTTAGCCAATTGATATGAAAAAACCTATGGTGGAGAATGATACAGCTGGAGAAACCACTGTATATATTTTTTTATCCCCTTTGATCATTACTCAGTCCTCAATAAAAATATCTTGTCTGATTACATTCCTATCATAGCTATATCATTCTAAATTACCCTCGATATCCTACTATCATACAACTTGTTGATTTTGTCTGAGTCACAAACCCTTATACCCCATTCCAATTTGATTTAGAATTTTTAGTCCCTCATCTCAGAAGATTCCATTATTTTTTGTCTTTTCAATAAACGATTGACGTACGTTTCTTTTTGTCTTTTCTGTTTCACGAGACCTCATTTGATTTTTCCTGTTTTTATGATCATATATTAATTGTACCTAGATTTTCACTCATGCCTAAAATGATTTTGATCAAAACAATATTCTAACTCTATTTCAGATTATATCTAGATAATTCTGATCGTACCTATATTTTATCATTGTACCTAGTGATCATGCCTAGAATCCGGAGACAATAGCGGGGAGCCGCTGCTAGTATGCTCGGGAGTACGCGGAAGATGCTGCGGGGCCGGGACAGCGCTGGCGGCGGTCGCCGGCACTGCGGAGTCGCTGGAGGGCCGATGGGTGCTGGTGCCGGTCGGGGTCGCGCTGACAGAAAGCGCGGGCACGGCGGGGCTGCAGGAAGGCACGGAGAGGCGGGCGCACGTCAGGGGGTTGGCCGCGAAGGGCTGGCCGCGGTGGCGAGAGAGGGTCGGGTAGTGGGAAAGGTGCTGGTAGTTGTGGGAGTTTGGGAGAGAAATGGGAGAGAAGAGAGGAAGGAATGGGGTGCTGAGTTTGGAGTTGTGAGAGAAGTGAGGTGAGTGCTGGTAGTAAGGAAGAAAGGGTGTGGTAGAGAGGATTTGGGGGAAAGTGCGTATATATCAATTTAAATTGATACGAACCGTATATTGATGGCCCGTTGGCTAAATGGTTCTACAATATTCATGTTGAAAGGAAGCCTGTTTGTTTTATATTCAACTGGGAAAAATCTGAAAATAAAACAAACAACTACAATATTCATTTTATTACAAAAGATTTTGCAAGAAAAGTAAAGGAAAGTGCTAAGCCAACATTCTAGGGTTCAGGGGTTCCTGGTTCAGCATCTGCGGGACCCAAGTCTGTCCCGTAGAAAGTACAGTAAGGCAGCTCCTCTTTGTGGCAATCACCTAAAAATGTTGTCTCCAGTCAGAAGGGAGCAAGTACATATTTCATCCACATCTAGCAATTCTAAATTAATAATAAATGTAAAATACGAGACAGTTAAAGAAATATTTTATTTTTTGTATTTAATAGTAAAAAGACCAACAAGCAAGATGATGTCAATGTCCATAATGATGCAATGCCAAGCTAGTGTTTGAGTATATAACATGGCCTGTGACCGGCTGGTGAGACAATATGTATACTAAAGTTTCGGCCGAAACGAATAGTATACGGTACGACTTAACCCCCTGTGTGGTAGGGGTTAGCGCGAGGCAATAAACGATCAATATTTGGCTTTGGTCACAGACGTTATACTACTCCCCCAAGCAATCCCCAAGTCAATGGGTCAATAATCAATAATCAATAACTAATATGTCAAGATAGCCATCCAGCAATCCATCAACCTATGTGGAGTCCGAGAGGGATCCACGGTGAATCAGTGTAACTATACTACATGTAACTAACTGATGCATACATTTAATTATCAAAATAAAATGCAGACATAGAATAGATATGAAACTTGCCTCAGAGTATTTTCTTGACTTGACAGCAACCAGAATGTAACCGATAGGGTTTTACCAATCAGAACCTACAAGGTCGTAATGCCAGTTTTAGTAACCAGAATTACGACATAAATTCTAAGGTACAAGCTAGGTTAAGTCTATAGGTGGGTGTTCCTAACCGAAGTCATATGTACATAAATAGGTTTAATTACAAATCTAACATTAACGTAAAACCGTTTTGAAACAACAAAGGTTTTGTCGTAAAATAAATAATTTTTAAGAAAATTACTAAAGATGTATTTCTTTGAATTTAATAATTTTGTAGGAAAATAGATTTATCTAAATAATATTTGAAAGTAGAATTTATTTATTGGGATTAATAATTAACAAAACGATTTTCCTTAGAAAATACCTTTTAACCCTTTTTCGTAATTTAAAAGAGAAATTAACTTTTTAAATACTAAAATAGCACCTTTGCATAAAAATACGGTTTTCTTGCCAAAATTATGATTTTAAAATAATACAAAACATTTCGATTATTAATACTAATTAACCCTCTTTTTACCAAAAACTAATTATTTTAACAAATAAAACTCTTTTATGAAAATTACTCAGCTTTTCTTTATTAATCTATTTACCAAAAACCTTTTTGATTTAAAAAAACTTAAAAGGAGAATATATGTATAAGAAATTAATTATACAATTTTACCTACAACTTTTACATAAAGAGTATTAATTTTAACAAAACTTTATTTACTAATACTTTAATAACACTAAAACTTTTGTTAACCATTTACTAAATGATTATTAGGTTTTTAGAAATACAATCCAGTTTATAATCACATAATTAAACAATCTAATTCATTAATCCACATTTTAATTAATTAAAGATTAAACAACAGCAATCTAAACAAGTTTTCTAAAAGTAATTATTACAAAACATGCTACTAATGAACACAACAGAACTAAAACAACAATTCTACAGAAACCAATTAATCCACAGAATGGTCTCTAAGGCCAGAATATAAAATATGGGTTCTGTGAAGAAATGACAGAAAGAAAGGGAAAGGATTTACCCAAGGCTTGCACGAAGGAGTACCGAGGGGAGGCCTCAGACTCGGAACAATGCCGAGAACGACGAGCACGGACACGTGCGCGCACACGGGCGGACAAGTGGGCGAAGGTGCGCGAAACCGGGGCGCGCGCGGGGCTGGCGGACGGCGACGGGCGGCCGGCTGCTGCCGGGCAGGCGGCGGTCGGTTGCTCAAAAATGGGGGAAGTAGGGTCTGGATTCGGAGAGGGCAGTGAGGGGAGCGCGGTGGCGGTCGCAGATTTGGATTTGGTGGAGATTTGAGAGAGTTATGGAGTTTTTGAGGAGAAAATGATTTATGAAGCTTCTCGTGTTTCTCCTCTACTAGGGGATATTACGGGAGATGAAAAAGGAAGAAGAAAGAGGACGTGGGTGTGTGCACGGGATGAGTGGAACTGAGAGGGAGAACAGGTGAGTGGGGAAGAATAGGTTTTGGGTTTAACCAAATAATTAATAAATATAATAAAATTACAAGCATGGGCTTCACAACCTTCCCTCCTTAGAAAATTTTTTCCTCAAAATTTTAACAAATAATAAAAGAGAGGGGATAGAACATACCTAGAAAAGATGAGGATACTTTTTCCTCATCTCATCCTCTCGCTCTCAGGTAGCTTCGCTTGGAGAGTGGTGACGCTAAGCTATCTTCACTAGAGGGATTACTGCACGCCGCAATCTCTTCTCCATGCGGTCGATGATCTCCACTGGTTGCTCTGGCACAGTAAGGCTAGGCCCAATCTCCAATTCTGAATGATCAACTACATGGCTCGGGTCCGGTATGTAACGCCTCAGCTGCGATACGTGGAAGACGTTGCGCACGCCTTCGAGACTGGAAGGTAGACCCACCTTGTATGCTACCTCTCCGATTCTGCTCAAAACTTCAAAAGGACCGATGTAGCGGGGAATCAGCTTTCCAGCTTGGCCGAATCTGATTGTGCCCCTGGTAGGTGATATTCTAACAAATACCTGATCTCCGGCCTCAAATTCAATGGTTCGACGCCTGCTGTCCGCCCAATGCTTCTGGCGGTCCTGTGCAATCCTTAGTGCCTCCCTAATCATCTTTATCTTCTCGGCCATATCTGTAATCATCTCTGGCCCCAACAAGACTCGATCTCCAATATCGTCCCATGCTAGAGGGGTACGGCATCGACGTCCATATAAAGCTTCAAAAGGTGTCATCTGAATGCTGGCCTGGTAGCTGTTGTTGTAGGAGAACTCTACCAGGTGTAGGTGATCTTCCCAAGATCTACCGAACTGCAGGACGCATGATCTCAACATGTCCTCCAGCGTCTGAATGGTCTGCTTTGACTGGCCATCTGTTTGAGGGTGGTACGCCGTGCTAAACTTCAGCTGCGTGCCCAAGCTCTCCTGCAAGCTCTTCCAGTAATGCGAGGTGAATCGGGTATCCCTGTCGGATACGATGCTGACTGGGACTCCATGCAACCTGTAAATGTTTCATATGTAAAGAGCTGCTAACCTTTTCGTGGATAAACCAACCTTGAAAGGAATGAAATGGAAAGACTTGGTCAGTCTGTCAACTATCACCCATATAGCATCCTTCCCTCCTTGGGATCTGGGTAATCCTATAACAAAATCAATAGTAATATATTTCTATTTCCACTCCGAAATGGGAAGAGGTTGTAACAAACATGCTGGTCTCTAGCGGTCTGTCTTCACCTGCTGGCAGATCAAACATCTGGAGACGAATTCTGCCACGCCTCGCTTTATTCTAAGCCACCAAACATGAGTCATCATGTCTTTGTACATCTTGTTAGCTCTGGGATGTATAGAATGTTGCGACTGGTGTGCCTCCTTCATCAGTTCATTCCTCAGTTCGCCAATAGGCACGCAAAGTCTCGTGCCATGCCTCAGAGCTCCATCTCCAGCTATAGAGAATCCTTCAAGTGTTCCAGCTAGCACTCGATCTCTTAACTTGTATAGTATCTCATCTTGGAATTGCGTCTCCTTGACTCTGCTGATCAGACTGGACTACACTTAAAGCTGCATCATAGGCGAGTCCACACCTGATACAACTGCTTATTTCCCAAGCTTCAGCATGATTTCCTCTGGTAGCACGATCTCCAAACCTAGCTTCTCCATGTCTTCTAGCAAGTGACGGTTCTTTGTCAAGAATATAGCCATCGGGTACCTGCTAAGTGCATCAGCGACCACATTAGCCTTACCCGGGTGGTACTGCAGGTTGATGTCAAAATCTTTCATCAGCTCCAGCCATCGCCTCTGGTGCATGTTGAGCTTCTTCTGAGTGAAGACATATTTGAGACTCTTGTGATCTGTGTATATGTCCACCTTCTCGCCATAGAGATAATGCTTCTACAATTTCAAGGCGAAGATGACTGTTGCCAGCTCCAAGTCGTCCATCGGGTAGTTCTTTTCATGATTTCGTAATTGCCGGAAAGCATAGGCAATTACTTTACCATGTTGTTGTAGTACACATCCCAATCCTTTACCCGAGGCATCACTGTAGATGGAAAATCTGCCTGATCCAGATGGTAGCGTCAAGATGGACGCTGTTGTCAGCCTTCTCTTCAGCTCCTCGAATGACGCCTGGCACTCTTCAGTCCAAATAAACTTTTCGTTCTTCCAGGTCAGCTTTGTCATAGGCTCCGCAATCCTCGCGAAGTCCTTTACAAACTTTCGGTAATATCCAGCAAGACCCAAAAAGCTCCTGATCTCTGCAACTGAGCTGGGGACTGTCCAAGATTCAACTGCTGCTATCTTCTTGGGGTCTACAGATACACCTTCTCCTGTGATAACATGACCAAGAAATTATACCTTATCCAGGAAAAATTCACACTTAGACAACTTACCGTAGAGCTTCTCCTTCCTCAGAGTCTCCAAGATAATCCGCAGATGCTTCTCGTGCTCCTCCTAGGTCTTTGAGTAAATCAGAATGTCATCGATGAAGACGACGACAAACTGGTCCAAGAACTCATAGAAGACCTTGTTCATGAGATTCATGAACACAGCTGGGGCATTGGTGAGACCGAAGGGTATGACCAAGAATTCATACTGACCATACTTGGTGTTGAATATCATCTTCGGGATATCCTCCTCTCGAACCTTGACCTGATGGTATCCTGATCTGAGGTCAATCTTTGAGAACACCCTTGCTCCACTCAGCTGATCGAATAGATCATCGATTCTGGGCAAAGGGTACTTGTTATTGATGGTGATGTTGTTCAGCGCCCAGTAATCAATGTACATCCGCACGGTTCCATCCTTTTTGGGCACGAACAAAACTGGTGCTCCCCAGGATGAAGCTTCATCTCTGATAAATCCCTGGGCCTTCAGCTCATCAATCTGATCCTTCATCTCCTTTGCCTCCTTGGGGTTGACTCTGTAGCATCCTCGAGAAATGGGGGAAGAGCCGGGAACTAGGTCAATGGTAAACTCCACACCTCGATCCGAGGTAAACCTGGGAGATTGTCGGGGAAGACGTCCAGGTATTCTGCTATCAAGGGATGAGGTGGTCCAGAATCTACTGTGATGGAAGTATAGGAAACATATCCCATGCACTCAGGTGCTCGAGCTATCTCAAAGTCTGGTCCTCCAGGTGGACTAAAGATAACATAGCCCCGACGATAATCTATCAGGGCATGTTGCTTGCTAGCCAATCCATACCAAAAACTATATCATAGTTAGGGAGAGGCATAACAAGTAAGGGTGCTAGAAAGGTATGACCAGAAATGGTGATGGGACAGGTACAAGTCTCTGTGATAGGGATAGGTCCCCCTCCATTCATAACTCTACAAATCATCTTACTACACCCTATGTCTATATGATATGCACCAACAAAATCTAAAGATATAAAGCTGTGCGATGCTCCAGAATCAAATAGACATAAAGCTGGGTGTGAGTGTAATAAGATGGCACCTGCGATGACATCTCCTTCTGGCTCTGGTTCTGCCTCAGGCTCCTCAACGGCCAAGGCAAAAGCTTGCCCAGCCCTGTGCTGGTTGAACCGCTGCTGCTGGGAAGGAAGTGGACCTTTCTGCTGTCCAGGTCCAGCTCTGTGGACAGCTGTGGGGCAGTCTCTGATCTGGTGGGTAGCAGACCCACAAACAAGGCATTGTCCCAGTCTCTTCTTGCATATATCTGATGAGTGTTCGGGCCTCTTACAGTAGGTGCAAGAGACGGTCTTCAGCTAATTTTGCTGGGGTACCCTGTGGTGCTGCTGAGAGGGCTTGCTGCTGGTGTTGGGCCTCTTGGAACTTCCCTGGTGGTGGCTGCTGGATCCAGGGTGCTCTCTCTTGGTATGGCCGGTTAAGCTAGCCTCTACATCTTGGGCCACCTTAAGCATCTTGTCGAACGTCTTAGCTCCGTTTGCAGCAACATGAGTGCGGATCTCCTCCCGTAATCCATGTCGGAACTTCTGAGCACGTTCCTCAGGGTCTGCAACCAGACGGGGTACAAACCTGCTAAGCCGATTGAACTCAGATACGTACTCCTCCAGAGTACGGTCTTCTTGCTTCAGGTCATGGAATTGCCTTCCCATGGCTTGCAGAGCAGCTTCTGGGTAGAACTTCCTCTTGAACTGCTTCTTGAAGGAACGTCAGGATGTTCCTCCAGTCATAAATCTGGGCTCGCTCCGATACCATATGCTAGCAACATCTCGAAGCTGTAGAGCCACAGCCTCTAACATAAGTCCAGGTGGGATGCGAGCAACGCTGAGGAGTCACTCCATGTCATCCAGACACTCGTCTGCGTAGGTTAGACCTTCAGTCCCTTTGAAAGGCCGCGGACTCAAGCTCTTGAAACTCTCGATGTCCCCAACTTTCTCCTGAATTAAAGGACCGATACTTCAACATCTATATTTCTCCAATGAAACATAAATTATCAATTCACTTTTCTCACCTTGGCAGGCCTCTTCTCTGTCTGCGATGTTTGCAACGCTGTCATGGCGACATTGTGGGCATTCTCCATGCCCTCCTTCATAATCACTGTTTGCTCACGATTCACTTCTGCTTGAGCCCTCTGGCCCTCAAGTACACCTCATAGTAGACTTACAAGGTCAGCGTTGTCCACTAGTGCTGGTGGAGTAGCTGGAGAAACCGCTTCAACAGGTGGAGTTGCGGTTTTGAAAGGAAACCACTGGAGAAACCACTGTATTACAAAAGAAACATATAATATTCATATATATATATAAATTTATATTCAAATTGAAATGAATATTGTAGTTGTTTGAATATAAAATGAATTTAAATCTTTCTAAGTATATATCAATTTTAAGCCAATTGTACATACAGGCTGGACTAGTCACTAAGTATATACATAAATAGTTTATTTTTGCGTATCCTATTTTAAAATGTTATTTTAAATAAAAACTATTTTCTTACAAAACTTACTAATTTTGGGAAATTCGCTTTAAAATATTTTCCTAATAATTATTACTTATGACGAAAACCTATGTTGTTTCAAAACGGTTTTACGTTAATGTTAGATTTGTAATTAAACCTATTTATGTACATATGACTTCGGTTAGGAACACCCACCTATAGACTTGACCTAGCTTGTACCTTAGAATTTATGACGTAATTCTGGTTACTAAAACTGACATTACGATCTTGTAGGTTCTGATTGGTAAAACCCTAGCGGTTACATTCTGGTTGCTGTCAAGTCAGAAAAATACTCTGAGGCAAGTTTCATATCTATTCCATGTTTGTGCTTTATTTTGATAATTAAATGTATGCATCAGTTAGTTACATGTAGTATAGTTACACTGATTCACCGTAGATCCCTCTCGGACTCCACATAGGTTGATAGATTGCTGGATGGCTATCTTGACATGTTAGTTATTAATTATTGACTCATTGACTTGGGGATTGCTTGGGGGAGTAGTATAACGTCTGTGACCAAAACCAAATATTGATCGTTTATTGCCTCGCGCTAACCCCTACCACACAGGGGGTTAAGCCGTACCGTATACTATTCATTTCGGCCGAAACGTTAGTATACATATTGCCTCACCAGCCGGTCACAGGCCCTGTTATATACTCAAACACTAGCCTAGTATTATATCACGCATGACATTGATCTTCTTCGCACTTGCTAGTCTCATTTTACTATTTTTAAAAACAAAATTATAATGTTTCATAAATGTCTCGCACTTTACATTTATTATTAATTTAAAATTGCTAGACGTGGATGAAATATGTTCTTGCTCCCTCCTGACTGGAGACCCAACATTTTTAGGCGACTGTGACGAAGAGGAGCTGCCCTACTGTACTTTCTACGGGACAGACTCAGGACGAGCACGGACACGTGCGCGCACACGGGCGAACACGTGGGCGAAGGTGCGTGGAACCGGGGAGCGTGCGGGGCTGGCGGACGGCGACGGGCGAAGGACGCGCACGGAAGCGACGCAGGGACGAGCTCGAAAGGTGGGAGAGTGGGGTCTGGATTCGGAGAGGACGACGAGACGAACGCGACGGTGATCTCGGATTTTGATTTGGTGGAGGGAGGAGGAAGTTATGGATTTATTTGTGAAGGTTTTGGGTGAGAGAGAAAAGCTTCTGTGAGTTTCTGTTTCTGCAGAATAAGCGTACGAGGGAGATAATGGTGAGGGAATTAGTGTTGGGGGGTTACGTGTGGGTAGTAGGGCTAGAAAATAGGATCCGAGAGGAATGTTTCTAATAAGTTTGAAATTTGAACTTCAAGGGTTGGAAATGGGCTTGGGCCAAGGGGTTGGGTCAAGACTAGGACTCAAACAAAACTAGCTAAAAGGCTCACAATTAAAAATAATAATAAAGCATGCATATATTAATTATTTACAAATCATGGGCTTTACAACCTTCCCTCCTTAGAAAATTTCATCCTCAAAATTTCAAAGATAAGGGCCGGGGTACAATCAAAATTACCTAGTCTTGATCAAAAATGGAATTTAAATCATCAGGCACGATCGAAATTATCTAAATATAATCTGAAATAGAGTTAGAATATTGTTTTGATCAAAATTATTTTAGGCATGAGTGAAAATATAGGTACGATTAAAATATAATCAAATGATCATAAGATAGAGTAAAAAGATCAAATGAGGTCTCGTAAAACAGAAAAGTAAAGAAAGAAACGAACGTCAACAGTTTATTGAGAAGGCATAAAATAATAGAATCTTCTGAGATGTGAGATTAAAAATTCCAAATCAAATTGGAATGGGTATAAGGGTTTGTGACTCAGGGAAAATCAACAAGTTGTATGATAGTAAGATAGCGAGGGTGATTAGAATAATATAGCTATGATAGGAATGTAATCGAATAAGATATTTTTATTGAGGACTGAGTGATGATCAAAGGGGATAGAAAGAATATCGTTTTACTATTTCAACGGTCAGAAGATAGGATGTGCAGGAAAAATGACTTACCAGATAACTATCTTATTAGTACCCATGCAAAAACCAGTCTTTAACTCGCTAAACTAGCTAAACTCTCAGTATCTACAGAAAACTAAGGCAGCTGCCAAGGTATTAAAACTAAATCTATTTGGAATCATAAATCATCTAAATCCAGTTTCCATCCATTGTTGTATGTAACTCGTATGTCAAATGTATTTCAAATTTCAAGTATTTCTCTCGATCAAATCATTTTACAGACATCAATTTTCTATTGTCAGCCATTCTTCCAAAACAGACTACATCAAAGTCACAATCTTCACTTGTCATAGTAAATCCTTAGAAAATTCTTTAAAGTTGACCCATGATCCATATTCAAGAATTTCCAATTCTTGAAATCAATTGACCAATATAATCACTAATCAAATTTTAATCTTTAACCATGCACCTAACAATCGTTCTATTCCAAACACATTAGCAAAAATATTACAAAATCTCAATCATTTTTACCATAACTAATATGAGTCTCCAATGTTTGGTAGAATTACAAACCCAATTGTTCCTTTCCAAAGTTATATGCCAATAGTCTTATCTCAATTTCTCACTGCTTATTCTCTATCATTTCATTGCTCGTGATATTCCTTCCATGGTTATATCCGTCCCTTCTGGGTACAGTAGTCATCTGATTATAAAAGTTGATCCTCGTCAAGTGTTCCTTTACTTGATCATTATATTCTTATGTTTATGTATATCCAAATTCACTTCCTCCATGGGAGAATCTTACCAAATCCTAGACTTTCCTTGCTAACTCTACCTACGTCGTCCTCTATCTTCCATAACTCTTCCTTTAATCATAAAATTCAAAATCGCCAAATACCTTCATTTGTTTGAATGAGGTTTAGGCACTAGTGAGCACTACCAACAGTTCTAACCCGAATAAGTCACAAGTTAAGATATACCACTCTCTCAAGACTAGCTTTCTCAAGGTATTCTTCTACCTTTCCTACCATTTAGCTAACTAATATTGATCCCAAAGATGCCTTTACTAGAAATGAGATAGGTAACAATCTATGTTTCTTCCGCATATAGCTATCAACTATAAACATATAGTGATCTACAAGATGTATATCAACTATTTAATATATAGAGCTATCCGCAACTATCTATAACTTCCAAAATATGTAACAAAATATAATCAACATACTAAAGTTGAACTAGGAAAGAGATTGAGCCAATAGAGATTTATATGGTCCTAATAAGTTCTAGAAAAATCAAGTGGAATTCCTATATGAATCCTATAGAAATGATTTCTGAAAATTTAAACTAGTCGCTAAGATTCCAAATAATCCAAAATTTAAACGAATCAAGACAATTCTTGTAAAGTTATCAATGGTGATAAGAGACCAAACATGATATATTTATAACAGGGATATAGTCTCAATAGTACCCGGAACCATACATATCCGAAGTCATTTTGCCTAGGGTTCATGCTCCGCCATTGTACATCTGGCTGCAATGAACCTTTGGTTCCATGACTCAAATAATGATAGATCACCGAATCTTCTATCAACTTTTTCCATTTTTTGGCTGAACAACATAGGAGACAAACATGATGCATTTAGGACATAGTCTCAATAATATCCGAAAACCTATGAACACCTGAAATCACTTCAACTTAGAGTCTATGCCTCGCCAGTGCGCATCTGGCTGCAGTAACTCGTAGTTTCCATAATTCAGATAAATGGCTGCAACGCATATGTGCGAAGCCATACTAGGTTACTGAATATTTTTTCAACTTTGTCCATGGGAATTTCAAAGGAGCTTCCGAAAAATTCAAACGAATTCTAAAGTTCTAATCATGATAGGAAGAGATGTAGATGTAAGTTCTTCTGGAATCAAGAAAATTTATCAGGATAAATATGTGTTCCAGTAGCTCTTGAGATTTAAGAGATTGGTTTGAAGTCATTAAATTGATCAAACTTGATGATGACTAATTGAGTTGGACACAAGATAAGATAGAAGCATCAGAGCTTCGAGTTGAGTTGAAGAAGCCAATGAGAATATTCCCGACAATCACTTAGAGGATACTGACATTTACCAAAATTATTTTGAAAAAAAAATAATAATAATTTCTTATCCAAGGAAAGTTTGAGAATTTGCTGGGTAAGTTGGGTTAAAAAGTAAGTCTTATTGATTCAAGGAAGTCAAGTTGAAATGGTTTAGCAAAGCCAACAAGGGAATAGTTTTGGAATATTAGTCATGATTTGAAGGTTTAGGTACAAACACAAGCAAGGTAACCTACGAAACTATAAGCAAGCAAAAATAGATTTTTTAAATATATAATTCTGGTCCTATATAATGTAACAGGGTAAATGTTATCTAAGTGTTCTAGTTGTTTCTAAGTATATACTGATGGCCCGTTGGCTAAATGGTTCTCATTGGCCCTATATATAATTTAAATTTTATATCAATTTAAATTGATATTAACCCTATGTTGTTTCCGGGTCGTGTTGAAACAAACTATTTATATATATACCCAATTTATATATACGAAAAAACAAACTATTTAAATTGGGTTAAGCAATATATATATATATATATATATATATATATATATATATATATATATATTTCTCTCTCTCTCTCTCATATATATATATATATATATATATATATATATATATATATATATATATATATATATATATATATATATATATATATATATATATATATATATATATACATAAACCTCTTGCCTCCCCTAGGAAAGAATACAAGTTTCAAGAAATAATTTGATATATTGTTGAACAAAATTTTAATTAGCAAGTAAAACACAAGTTTTTTTTTTGGATAAATGTGGTTTTAAAGTTTAAAAAAATTCGATGCGTATTATTTGAATTTGTTTTGTTAAACTAGCTTTTACATGCCAAAAACCTGTAGCCTTTGCAGAAAATAAATATAATGTTGGAACTTGGAAAAAGTAACTTGGTATATTTTTGAACATAATCATAACAAGTAAAACACGAGTTTTTGAAAAATAATATATGATTCAAACCAAAATGCATTCGTGTAAAAAAAATCTTGCTAGTATGTATATTGAACATTTGATTAAGATGCTTCGTATTTTCTTTGCTAACTGTCATGACCCGCTCCCAAAATTCTGGATAGGAGTCGGACACGTCCAGCCTACGTTGTGGACACAATGTAGTAAGCTGTATTTAAGCCTCAGGAAAACTCCAATATCATGATATCAATCCTAAGCTCAATCCCAGAACTAGTAAACGAGAACAATCCAGCACACACTCACACGATCACAAATCACTATATCTTTTTAGTAAATCATACATGTCCAGTATTCAGAAACAAATCTGGTAATCCTTATCATCAGTATTATACATTTGTTACACAAAATATCTACGAAATAACTGATACAATCTCAATGATATATCCTAATCTTCTATAGTCTTCCAGAAGCTTCCAGTGGTTATCATCCAACTAGTGCCGTCAACATCTTCTTGCCCTTGGTCTAATATGTCAACTCCAGTCAGGAAATGAGCAAAGTATAAATCTATAACAGTGAAACAAATACAACATATGGACAAGTAAAGATGCAATGAACATGACTAACCTGAATCATCCGAGATGCATATTCTAATGAAACATGAAATAAGAAAATCATGACACGTGATTTGAAATACATACGAAATATGTGACCGGCTAGGTAGAGATCATGAATAAGAACAAGTATATGGTACGGCTTAATCACACGTGCATATGTGTACGAATAAGCTATCAACATGAATTCCTAAGTTGGACTTTGGTCACATACCCGCATTATTTTCCCTTCCCAAGTACCAGTAAAAAATAAGAGCATAATAACCAGAAGCACATGACTAATCGTGCAACAATGTATCAAACATGAATACAAGTCCACATGAAGAAAATGAGTTAAAGTCATAGAATGTACTTGCCTTGTCCTTGTAAATCAAATTTGTCTTATTGTCTCCACCTAGAATAGGACAAGTATAGATTAGATTCTAAACCATGGACAGACTAACTTTTAGCTAATATTTGCTAACCATAAACTAACCCTTTATAAACAAGCTAATTAACTATATATATATATATAATATATATATATATATATATATATATATATATATATATATATATATATATATATATATATATATCACACACACACACACACACACATATAAAGAAAGGATAGGCATCTCCACACTTTTTGCATCCCTATGCATCCCCATGTTCACATCCGTTGGATGTGCTTTAAGTCATCTAATCTTAACCATTGATAAATCAATGGCTAAGAATAGATGACTTAAAGCACCATCCAACGGTGTAAATAGGGGGGATGCAAAAAGTGTGGGAATTATATATATATATATATATATATATATATATATATATATATATATATATATATATATATATACTTGATCTATTTTTTAATTGTTTTTGAAAATTGTTTTGATGATTGTGCAAAACTCAATATATACTTTAAAAAAAATCAGAATGAGAATCTAATAAATATGTTCGTATATAGCGAGCATAAGCATCAACAATTCTTGATTCTTCGTAAAATTTTAATTGTTGATGCTTATGCTTATGCATATGCCCAAATCTCCCTTATTTGCTATATACGAACATATTTGTTGATGCTTATGCTTATGCCCAAATCTCCCTTATTTGCTCAAACTTGTTAAAATATATATATATATATATATATATATATATATATATATATATATATATATATATATATATATATATATAATATTAAGAACTATTCTTGATTCTTCGTAAAATTTTAACCGAATTGCAGCATCAGATGTCCATTTGGGTTCTATAAGAGCCAATTGATCCCAAATTAATATACATTTCAGAATATAAATTTAAGACTGATTGTTGCTTTTGTTGTTTTAAAGAACGTATATCTTGTTCCAACTTATAATTTGAGGAAATTAGTGTGGATACCTATGTAATAAAAATCCCCAAGTATCTTTTATGGTTTCAAATGTAGCAAGTTGCATACTAATTAAAGGTGCAACAGTATTGGCAACCCATGTAATAATTTTGTTATTGTTAATTTCACAATCAACGAACTTAGCATCTTTTGCAGGAGGACATATTTCATCACCATTAATATATTTCCATAGACCTCTTTCTTTTAAAAAAAATTCTCATAAGAAATGACCAATGGTATAATTGAGTTAACAGAAATAAATTGGGTCAGTACATGTTCAGATGTTATTTCCTGGTTCACTTTTAGGTTGTAGTCAGGTAGCAGAGTTTGCAATCTGATCAGTTCGACTACGTGTTAAAGTAGGCGCCAATCATAGATCAGGCAACGAAGGTTGTAAGCAACGGTTGCAAACGGACAGAGAAGTCTATAGTCGACAGAGTTATGGAGATCTAAGATTTTGACTGGAGGCTAGCAAAGATTCCCGTAGAGACGGCATTGACAGAACGGTTAGAGTCAATGCTCTGATACTACGTTAACAATGGAGAATGGAATAACTTTTGTATATTTCTTCATTAGAAGTAAGAACATCCACAGTGGGGACACTCCATACCATACTCTATTTTTTTAGAAATAGTGTAAAATACTACTTTTGGAGTGTCTCATTCTATTGGATCACAATGACATCAAGGTGTTAACCTTGTGAATGACACACTCCAAATAACACACGAAATTCATACTCCAAATTAACCTTATATTTTCCTCCCTCTTTTTCTTTATTTTTTCTCCCTTTTCTCTCTTGGTGGGGCCCAGTTGGGTTACTATTCACGAGCTAGCACAATCTTCAAATTTGGAGAGCCTCTTGATTTGCTAGCATTTTTGAAGTGTGGGTAAGAGCATCCACAGCGGAAAACATTTCAAGTGCAACATTTTGACTTTAGCTAAAATTTATAGCACTTGAAGAATGCAGTGAATACTTATTCACACTTGAAAAATTGTAGAAAGCCATAAGATACTCCAAATTTGGAGCGTCTAGTAGCTCCGCTACAATAAATTTTGGGCCCACCAAAATCAACCGCACGTCCTCTCTTTCCTCTTCTTCTCTTCGATTCATTTTTTTTCCAGCCCTCTCTCTTTCCTTTTCCCTGCAAGGTTTGTGCTATATCCCTGCCATCTCAAGTTAAGTGATCTCCTTCTTCTTCTTCTTCTTCTTCTTCTTCTTCTTCTTTCTTTATGTATTGATCTCCTCCACATCGAGTAGATATCGAGCCGCTCCGATTCCTCCAATTCAAACTTGTTTTCGGTTGGCCGATCAAGGAATCGAGCGGACGTGAGATCCAAAGGGTGTTAAAAAAAACAAACAATGGTTTGGAAGAAACACTTGACTATGGCTAGCCATGGAAAAAGAAAATAGGAAACTAATTTTGTTGAACTTACCGGACATTGTCGTCGTCAATACTATTGATTAGAGAAGCAACATGAAACGCATGCAACAGGGAACACGTGCAAGGGAACACATGCAAAGATCAATGCTTGTTGATAGCTTCCGAAGGGAATTTTATTTGGATTGCATCATTCGGGAGTAGAAAAAGGGAACGAAAATAAAGAAGAAAAAATGTGGAGAAATTTTATTTACCAAATATCAAAGAAAAATAAAGAGAAAAAAGAGGGAGAAAAATAGAAAGTTAATTTGGAGTATGCCATTGTGTGTCAATAACAAAAGGATACTCCAAACATAATAATTGGAGTATAGTTTGGAGTGATTTGGAATATGGTTTGGAGTATTCCCACTGTGGATGCTCTAAGAACCCACTACAACTTCAAGTGCTATAAATTTTGACTAAAACAAAAAATATAGCACTTCAAATTAACCATTCCCACTTTGGATGCTCTAAACCTCAATATATCGAGTTTACAAAAATATATAATATGTACAACTGTAAAATTCCAAAGAAAGAAGAAAAAAAAATCTAAGATGGAAATTAGATAATGAGCAATACAACCATGTCTGTAGTTGGTTTCATAGTAGTCGTGTATAGCTATTAGCTAGCTGGCTTTTGCTTAACAAGCAGAAGCTGTCAGCCTTAATTGTTGCTTTAGTTACTCTGGGCCATGAATTTTTGTACTAATATTTTTGCTTATACTGGGCAACAAAAAGCCAAACCATGTACTCTCGTGATTTCATCCTCCGGAAAGTGCCTAAAATTAAATATATAATTGATATTTATATTTCAAACAGTGGATTTTCTGCCATAGATGAGGATTGACTATTTGATGATAAAAACCAATAAAAACCAATTACAAAAACGTGGACGGCGGGATTCGAACCTGCGCGGGCAAAGCCCACATGATTTCTAGTCATGCCCGATAACCACTCCGGCACGTCCACCTGATGTTAAAGTTTGAGAAATTAATTAACTATATTTCCTCTACATACCTCTCCTATTTCATTGTGAAAATCGTGTAATTAAGGGTTTGTTTGGTATCATTTTTGTTTATTGTTTAAAGAAACAAAAGAAAAAAAAAATCACAAAAAACATGTTTGTTAAGTTTATTTATGTTTTTTTTTTTTGGAAACTAACATTCTTTTTTTAAAAGAAAAAGAAGAAAAAAAAAAAGTATAGCCCAATCCCTAACGGACATGGGAATCCTGCGCTCATTTGTCGTGTACATTGGCGGCCATGTCTCCTCCCTCCATAACCTCTCGTTTGAGGAGACATTTCAACCCGTTGTTGCCTCCTTCCTCTTGGCGATCATCTCTAGGGTTTCCTATGGGGTCGTGAGGAGCAAGTGGGATGTTTTATCGACTATGTTGATGTTGTTTAGGAATCTGGGGACTGGACTGACACAAAGGTAATTCGAATAGACTTGAGCTTTGATGAGTCTTGATGTGCGGCGAGTGGGTGATTGACTACCCCCTTGTCTTCGAGCTTTCAAGGCCTCCTTGTTCCCGAACTCGTTACATTAATGAAAAACTCTGGGAGATCTTAATCCTTGTAACAGCTCTTTCGCAGAGACTTGCGCATGTTAGAATATGGTTATTTATAAGGGCACATCCAAAGCTGATCAGGACTGTTCCATTCTTAACTTTCATTTATTTACAAGTTTGCCACTGAAAAATTTACTCAGGGCTATCCCATTCTTAGGTATAAAAGACAATTTTTTTTTGCTATCTTCTTCTTCTTCACAAGAAGAAGAACAAGAAGAAAGAAGAAAGAAGAACAACAAGAAGAAGAACGAGAACAAGAACAAGAAGAAAGAAAATAAGAAAAATATCTCTTTCTCTAAATCCTAGTTTTTTTTTGCTCTCTTCTAATTTCTCATATTTTTTCTCCAAACCCTAGTTTATGGATGAAAGCCTAGTTGTAAAAGAAATTGGGTTATCAAATCTATTAATCTAATAATCAATTTTTCTTCATTAATAGAAGAAATTATGGATGAAACCCTAATTCTAGAAGAAATCGATTTGTTGAGCAATTTTATATCAGGACTGTCACAATTTCTGGCAGTCCTAAAGTATTGAGGACTGTTAGGAATTGTGGCAGTCCTGAAAGAGACTTGCTGTACAGCAAGTACATTTTAGGATTACTATAATTTCTGGCAGTCCTAAAATCGAAATGGCCGAATAAAAAAAACATATGTTAGGATTTATTTCCATCTTGATAATATAGTGAAATATACATTTTAGGGTTTATTTTTATGCATTTTTTGTGAGAAATAATGAAATAAACATGTTAGAGTTTATTTTCATGCATTATTTGTGAGGAATCAAAATGATGAGAATGAAAATTGTGGAGAAGAAAACTAGGATTTTGATGGAAATGAAGGAGAAGAAAACTAGGGTTTAGAGTGGAGAAATGGTGGAGAAGAAGATGTATAGTTTGGGGAGTGAAAAATGGTAGAGAAGAAGAAGAAGAAGAAGAAGAAGAAGAAGAAGAAGAAAGTTAGGATTTTGGAAGAGAGAGTGAAATTTGCAAATGAGAGTAAAATTTGGGGTTTGGGGGTATGGGGTTGAGACAGCCCCATGAGTAGAAAAATAGGATAGCCCAAGTAATTTTTTCACAAACATGGTGGCTAGCCCTGATAAACTTTGGATGTTCCCTTATAAATAACCTAGAATATTTAGTCACTAGTGCAAATGGCTGAGGAGTGACAAATAATCATTGAATGTTGAGTGACTGTTACGACCCGTACCCTGTTTAGGGGCATGAGCACATGGGTACGTTCAGCCTACGCTGCAGTATCGACGGTAGAACGCTGTAAAGGTCATCTAGAATATATAGAATCTAAGACAGAATAATATAACATGTCATCTCCGCACGGAGGAATATAAACACAACTCAATCACATAAATATAAGGAAGATAGGCACGAACATGATAAAGAAACAAGATGAATAAATAGTCTGAAACAGTGCTGAGTCACAATCACAAGTTCAAAATTCAAGACATAACACAAGATCCCAAATAAATACTACAAGTCTTAAAGTATCAAGCTGGAATATAATCCAGACAAAATCTAGCTAAACTAAGTCACTACTGGCTGTGCGTCCTCTATGAGCACCGGAGTCCACAGGCTGGTTCTGGTCGTAGGCTCCATCTATGCCAAACCCGTAGTAGGTCGGACAGTCTGCATCTAAATCCTCTGAAAAACAACGGGGGTTATCCTGTCAGGATATGAGCAAGTACAAACGCTAACAGCAGTTCTGTGTGAATTGACAAATACTATAAGAGACAATTATAATGAAATACAAGATGAAATATCAAGACTGAAAGTTAAACAGTACAAGAGAACTGGATATCATGTCATGTGTGAGATATAAGATAAAACTGGAATATAAACAGTGGAAAGTAATCTGAGGTATGATGTAAACATAAAAAGAAAGTGTCATGAGATATTAGAGCGTTATGTGATCGACTTGGGTCAAGATCAGGCTGTTCCATTTGACCGGCTATGCACAGGTAGTATAATAGTATAGGGATTAGGGCGGCCAAAATGGAAAGCTATGCACAAGTAATATAAGGTCAGGCTACACCCTACGTGTGGTGAGGATGGAGCTATGCACAAGTAATAAACAAGTTGGGGTAATGATCACATAACCTCTAATAACTCTCCATCTCCGAGTAGTAAAATGATTCCAACATGACAGGTCATGACACGGATTCAAAGAGGAGGGGCCAGCCCACTCCCAAATCGTGTTTATACAAGTAGAGGAAACATATCGAACAATGTACTCATATACCAGGTAAACCAGGAATGACATCTCATGACGAGATTCACGTATACTAGTCCGTGTATCCTCGGTCGAGAATCAAGTATAACACTGAAATTGAATCGGATATAGATATCAAAGCAATGAAACTATCAGAGAATGTACTTGCCTTGCTGTCCTGAGCTGAGAAAATCGAACTACAAACCACTCATGAGCCCCGAATGATCAACTTGCACAACATCTCCTAATGTTGAAACATACATTACCAACATTCTCAAATAGTCAAATTAGCTAGAAATGCCTACCCATAAGTCCAATTCGAAAAGTAGCAAAATGGTAATTTCGGATCAAAACGGTGTCCGTCGTTGGACCTGCTTTGCACCGA